>VWZL01002255.1:275823-295629 GCA_013396915.1 Stercorarius parasiticus | reverse complement strand
AAAAAAAAAAAAACACCCAACTTCTTTACCTCTATTCCCTTGTAGGGTAAGAGAAGTGGCATTGCTGGCATGTCCTGCAGGCCGAGAAATGTGCACATGAGCAGTCACCACCACACAGCCAACATGCGCTTACATGTTAAGCCACAGGAATGTGATTATGAGGCAGAGCTTTTCATCGGCTTATACTACAAAGGCAAAATGCTGCCCCCACTGAAGTCGGTGGCAAAACTCCTGTTGGCTTTGACACAGCCAACACTTTGCCCTTCTGATCGCCGGCCTCTGAGCCCTCAAGCCTGGCTGCGGAAGGCGCAGTTCCTGACTTGCCTGTTCCAGAGGACTGGGGAGCTCTAAGATTTTTTGGAGTAGTTTGTGGTGGCGCAATAACCATGGAGGCCAGCAGTCAGGTTTTGCATTTTCCATTGCAAAAGCTACTTACGTTAGAAAGCAATACACAGGTAGGGGCTTTACCGGAGAGCGTTTATGGATCTCCCTGCAGTCCAAACGTATGAATTATGTTCCAATAGCATGGGAATGGCTTGTCCATAAATTCTAGTAGTAACAGCTGTGAATAATGCTATCTCACCAGTTGTACTCCTCTCCCTGCTTTTGTTCCCTAGTAGCTTGCAAAAGCAGTCAGCATCAAATTTAAGGTGGGATTTAGCCTGGGGATTGTGACTTCTTAATGTGAAAGAAGGCTTTGAAAACTCAGTCTTAGCAAACAGCAGCTGATGATAATAATAATAATAATAATGGAGATAAGTCGATTTTTATCTCCCCACCCAAAATATTTATATAATCAATTAGTTAATTGTATTTTATCTTCTTCTGATGGGTGGGTTGCTAACCTTTGCATTGCAGCAGACCCAGGGGAGCTCTCGTGCCGCCTGATGCCAAGAATATGTGTTATTTCATATTCTGTTATTTGCTTTGGGTTTAAGGTGGTGAGAGCAAATTCCCCTGCAATCAGCTCTAAGTGTTTTTGCAGTAAGTCTTTCAGTTCTTGAACATCTCTTACTTGGTGGGGGGAATCCCTTTATCTGCACTTTGTAATTCAGACATTTACCATGTATCTAGAGAGAAGCATTTAAAAAAAAAAAAAAAAGGCAAGCCTCAACATTAGAGCATACAAAAACTAATTCTGAGTGTCGTTTTATCTGCCTTAATTGGGCCTAAAAATAGCCTGTGGGAAGGAGGACCAGCAGCCTTGAGTGTCTGAGGCAATTTGTATCAATTATTTCCCAATGTACCAGTCACAAGTGAAAGCCCTTGCCTGAGTGCCTCCATTAGCCAGGTGTCAGAGTTCTCTGTTTTCATTTCAGGTTTTTCTCTGGGAACAGGAGGGGGTGCGTGCACCCAAAAGCACTGAGGAAGAGCTGAGGCCTTGGCTGATGCAGGAGGGTGCCCAGAGCAGCTCTGCAAGAGAGGCTGGTGCCTTCACTCCTCTGTCATCACCAGTCCCTGAGAGCAATCACCACCCACCAACAGTTCCTTGAGATAAGACTGAGCCAGCTGGGAGAAGAAATCCTTTGATAGTTCCCTGCCTTGCTGAGTAAGTATACCGTAACAATAATACTTTGAACTTTAGCAGCACCTTTTCATACCAGGGTCTGAGTGCTCCGCAAACATTCATTCCCCAAGCCTCAAACCACCCATTTGAGGAAACAGTTTGTTTGGTTGGTTTTTTTATTGTACCACTTTTATAGGCCAGATCTTCCAAAGAGCCCAGCACCCATTTTGCCTACACTGGAGAAATTGTTTTCTTCTCCTGAAAGAACTGCCATATCTGGGTTGCCACTTCAGATAACCGTGGCCAATATCAGTAACGTCTACACGACTCCTGCCCCAAAATGTTTACATCCTGGACTTCTGCAGGTGTGCACATGTAAAGCTCAGAGGCTTCTAAACTGCTTGTCTCCTGCTTATAACCCTCATGAGGGACCCTCATGAGCCTCCTGATGAGAATTTTGCTGACAAAGCAAAATTTCATCAAAAGCACCCTAGTTCTAGGCAGGCCTTCCTGTTGTCCGTAGCTATTTTTTTCGCTAATGGAAAACATCACAAGAAAAGAAGATATATTTATTTTGTTCATCAGAACTATCTTCTCTGATGCTATTATATTTGCAGGCAGAGCAAGAGCATACTTGTCGCAATTATATGCAAGCATACAAATGAAAAGAGAGATGCTACATCCCAGATAGGGATTGTATTTTTGCTTTGGTAAAGCATGCAATGGGATTAAACTTTGATTTTCATCTCCTGCCTGCTTTCTCGGTGAGAAAATACAGTTGAGGCCAATTCTGGAGTTGATCTATCTCTATGGAAAGTTGATTTTTAAAGTGGTGCCAAATGTCAGTGAAGAATCACAGTTAAGGTTTCCACACTAATAATAACAGTCTCATAGGGAGGGTGAGCTAAGAGTGCTCTCTGCAGCCCAGAGGACAATATACATGCCTTCCAGCTACTGGTCCATTCAGGGAATATACGCATTTTCTTTTCTGTAAGGACACCATCTGTACAGGATTCGCGGTCTCCAGCTCTGCCCCATGTCTGGCCAGAGCATCCAAAGGGTAAAAAGCTTTTAAGCTTTACATGGGATACAGCATTTGAGTCCTGCTCCAAAGTAGAACAATCCACTTCAGCTTTCATTTCTCCTGATGCTACTGAAAATCAAGGAATCCCCTTGGCCTGTTTGATTATTGGGCACTGTAACTATGTTGGTTGCTCTTGGGAAATGCAGTTATTAGCTCTTCCTGAGGTATGCCAAAGTCTTTGGTCGTTCAGATCCCATGAATTCAAGGCATATAATTCATATGCTTGTTGCAGTCACCCTGATCTCTTCAAATTGAAAAGTAAACTTCAAACATACAGTCGCTTATCCAAGCCAAACTTCTAATCTTTTGAGATTTACCCATCACAAATCATAAGTGCAGAGTTGGGGAAAAAAAAAAGGGGGGGAAATGCAGAGAGATAGAGCCAAGCTAAAAATCTGTCAAATATATCATCTCTTCAAGTCAGGCTGGACTAATATGGAAGACAGGAGACAGCCCGATGATGGGTTGAACTTCCTTTAATGTGTACTCCTGGGAGAAGAGAAAAAGACACCAAAGACTGAATTAAAAAAAAGAAAAGAGAGAAAGAAGAAATAGTATTAAACTGTTTGAACAGTCTTTGAACTGCTGGAAAGATGTGCCCTCCAAATCACTTTCTTAACTTTTCCTATAATTCAACAGCTGCAGTTCTCCCAGTTCACGTCTCGGAGCGGAGCAGCATAGGTGACTGGGCATATAAGAATAACACTGACGGGAAGGTATGTGTGGAAGGCGCTAATCTTTTGTCATATGTATAGGTATGTAATCATTTAGCGGATAATCTCCAGTTTTGAGAAGACAGTCATTCATTTTAAAGCAAAGACCAAACTTACTGTTGACACGAAGCTCCGACCAGTTTATAGTTTAGCTTTAGTGCTCAAAAAACCCTCATAGTTAAGGTGAGAGATACTCAACTTGTGTAAATCAGCGTAGCCTCAACGTCCTTGCAACTCAGACTGCAATTGAGCATCGAGTACCGCAGCGTACACTTGTCCTCGAACTGAGCTTCTCTGCCACTGCCACCGAAGGGTGATTGTCCTCCCTCTGTAGACAATCACTGCATCGATAAGCCAACTGAAGGTGAAATGATAGAAATCAATCTGCTTCTCATTAGTGAGATAAATAGAAGTACGCCGGGGAGAGAGATCGATGAAAGGGTGAGAAGGTGTGTTAAGAATCGATCAAAAGAGGGATGAAAGAAGGAAGTTAATACTTTTCAGATAGCTCAGGATAAACTTTGGAGCACTTCTGGATAACAGTGTCTCACAGGAACAGTGTTACACACGCTCTGAGTACACGCACTTCCAGATAAAACGAATTCAGGGAAGGTATCTTGTCTCGGTCTCTGAAGTGAGGCAGGGGCTTTTATGTTTTCATAGATTTCATAGAGTTTTGAAAGAAGAACCACACATTTTTCATATGAGGAGCATCGGAGTATATAGGCGTACTGAAACTGAGCCACTGAACATGCCAAACATTCAATAGGTATAAGATATGTGTGTTTACACTTGCCTGTGCTCAGACACTCACAAATAGCACATTTACAATTGCAGGAGAGCCACTTATAAATATTTATGTCCCCTTTTACTTCTAGGTAGCATATTCCTGTATTTGTAGCCCAAATTACTTGCAAGGAGCAAGAAGTGATCTGTCTATAAGCAGAACAAGAGATGAGGAAGTTTTTCATGCCAAACAACGATGACAAGCGTATTACTGACGTAGCTCTGGAGCAGCTAGTGTGGGCACAAGAAACGGTATGGCTCTGCTGCTGGGAAGCCACTTTTCTCAGACCGAGCACCTTGTGTTTTTCACAACACAAATATGGCATTGCTTCTTCTGGGACGCGGGCCAGCTCATTTAAATGCGGTGCTCAAGAGATGGAGGAAAGGCAATTTGCCACGACACCTTTCCCATCTTGCTGCCTAGCTCGCTGCTGCAGTTACAGATGGCCAACATTTGTGTCTTAAACATTTATCTTGCAAAACATAGACTTTTTGTATGAAAAAAAGTATTTAGTGCTGCAAAATATTTCCCTTAAATTTAAATTTTCATCTTGTTTCAATTTGTAGAAAGCACTTTGAAATTTCATATGTTGTTTTTCCTCCTTTTTGTCACCTTCCTTCTGTCTCTCACTCTGTTTCTGAACACAGTAGAAGTCTGCCAAGGTTGGAGGATTTGGGGGGATGTTCTCTTTTTTCCCCCCACTTTGTAATTATTGAAAACTTTATCTGTACTGTTAGTGAAGGGCGTTCAGAGTTTGGCTAGCACAGATTCTCAGCGTCCTACCACACCTCCCCATGAAGTAAGTACCAGGCAATTAAAAGGTTATAATAGTCATCTTTGTTTCTCCTTTACTTGCTCTGTCAGTTTTCTGAAGCTTGCAAAATTACAAAACGGATGTAAAAAACAGGTAAGCATTTTTTTTTTTTTTTTTTAAATTTGGACGTTGGGATTTTTCTTGCAGTCAGTGGCAGATGGAAACTATTATTGGGAAAGGAAGAGAAGTGAAAAATTTTACAAATATTTTGGGCAAAAGAATGCGCTTTGTCCCAATTTGAACTCTGAAATGCAAACAACTTCAAAATGAATTGAGTCTTTAGAAGGCTCCACTAATTATCTCTGCCCCTTGTACACGCAAATTGAGAGCAGGGTCCTGACAGGCTTTGGCTGAAAAGCAGGGTTTCAAGTTCACAAGAAACCAAGAAACCTTGTCTTTTCACAGTTGGGCTACGTCCTGAGTCAGACCGAAATGAGTAGCTTTCAGATTCCTGGTGAACTGGAATTTCTGAGAATATTTTCTTATGAATACACCAGAACATGTTGCTTCTAAAATAAAGCCTGTTTCCTCAGAACTCCAGATTCCTAGGCCTGCAGCAGTCCTCAAGGAATCAAGATGTACACGTCTTGCTGTGAAGTCTATTTGAGATGTACCAGTTCATTTTTTGACAGGATTTGTTGCCAGGCTCGGTGGCAGCATATAGAATTCAAGATGAGCTCCTTCAGCACAGTAAATCTGCATTTTACAACCTAACTTTGCTTTCTTCAAAAAATGGAGTGGCTGGACTTTGCTCCTGTCTACTTAGAGTAGACAAGATACCTGATTAAGGATTGTATTAGAAATTTTGAGTAATTCCAAGGCTCGCACTGAAACCTACGTGTGTCTCATGCTTTTTCTTTTTTGTGTGCGGGTTTGCTGTTTCATAGTGACACAAACTGGTTCAGGTCCTGCAGAGGTGCTAGGCGAAAAGGGATGGATTCTGCATGTCCTTCCAGGAGGTTTGTCATATTGAGGAAAAACCGTGTTAAGATAAAGAGAGCGTGCATCTGATGACAAGTATTTTATTCCCATTGGGTATGTGCAGAGAAGCGTATCTGCTGTTTGGGAACGCACGTTTAAGATCAGGCTTTTACGTGGGTCTTACTGTGACACTCATGGATGAAGCTCTTTAAGAACAGTTCTAGAAAGCTGCTCTTGCATTTCTTGGCATCTGAATGATGGTTATATACTATGTGTACAAGGTGGCTAATGACTGCTTTTGCCAGATTTCTATAATATGTGGCTATTACAAGAAACTGACGTGGTTTTGGTCATCCATGTGGAGATAGGTCTGCCTCTTCCCGTGGTTACGTGCATCAAGCTGAGAACGCCCAGGCTTTGTGCTGGGTTGGGTTACGAGCGCAGGGTGGTCACCCCGCAGGGCAGCGCGGGAGGAAACGCAGAACAATCGGCAGGGAAATCCAACCCAAAATAACAAGCTGGCCTCCACGAAAGAAAGGTCACTGCTTGAAAGCCACTATTTGCGAGCAGGGGGGTGGTGGTGAAAAAAGAGTGAGCCAAGGAGACTCAATGCCTCTGCGGTTCCAAAGAGTTCCTTTTTGTAAGCAAAACAATGCAGGAGAACAATGCAAATACTTGCAGTGCTTTCGAGGCAGTAGATTAATTTATTAATTTTTTTTCTTATAGAAAGTAAATTGGAACAGCTTCCACAAACAATAGGCATTGGCTACAGAAGAAAGCGTGAGCTTTTGCGGACACTTAAAAATAACCAGGAGTAAGGAGCGTATTGGCAAAGCGTTCTGTTTTCTCAGAATAGTAGGGAAAATGTGATGCAGCTTCAACATTTGAGGAAGAGAAAGGCTAAGAAAGCAGATTGGGAGACATAATGTGGTAAACTTCAAATCTGCCAAATTTTGTTTGAGGAGCCGGTGTTTGATAGGTTACCTCATGATGGGAAGAGTGAAATGGATCGCAGAGTTTGACAACTCCTTCCCCAAACATGTAAAAGCTTTCAAAATATTGTCCTCTAGTAGACCAGTTTATTCCAACAAATTGTACTGCCACGCACTGTGTCCCAATTCAGCTTGGTGCTTAAAGCTGCCCGCAACTGAATATTCATGAATTCCAGGCAAAAATCATGGTTTGCTGTGTTCTTGCGGTGCCTGGCGCAGGGTGCAAGAGCACAGCCCATAAAAAAAAAAAAAACACACCCCAAACCCCAGTGCATTAACTTCAGCAGCTTTAACCTTTTAAAGGCATGTACTTTTTGTTTTATCTATCACTAAAAAAAAAAAAAAGTTATGTAGGTGGTGTTACCTGATTCCTGACCTCTCTAATTGCACTAGTGCTAGCGTTTCAGCAGCTGCAGTTCTGCTGCTGGAGAGGGCTCTGGTACTGGTAAGGCTTATTTGATTTTTCTGCATGAAAATAAGCTGCCCGGTATGCCCCAATATATAGCGGTAAAATACTGTCTGCAGTAAAGAGGATTTGGTGCTTTAAAGCAGCGATTTTTATTATAGTGTGGGTGAGTCCTCGATGAGGTAGTAGTCACAAAAATGTCAATATTACAGCCAAAAGGCCTTTATCAGATGTTGAGGAAGAAAGAGACACTGATATTTTTGTGCTGGCTATCTGTGTTGATAAATGCAGGGTTAATTACTCTGTATAGCTTTCATTTGGACAAAGTGGCCGTATGCTTCTTTATTTCCTTCTCCCATTAGAAATATAACATCGCTGAGAAACGGTTGAAGTTTGTAGGTATTTCAGTATTAGCGTCCACCTTTTCTGTCCCTTGCGGTCTGTACATTTTAATTTTCCTTTGACTTTTGCACTTGAACTTCTCTAAAGTTCAAAATGACTTAAAGTGACTTTTGGGATATATGTTTTGTCTTGTAAAGCTTCCTGGCAAACTGCTAGCCTGCACCAGCGAAAGCTCGCAGCAGCTGGCCATCCGAACCTACTCCATCAAGCTTTAAGCAGAGCAGGGATGACCATAACTGGGTTTCTTTACAACAAACCTCAGGGAATTCGGTAACTGAAGGGGTTCAGAGCGTCCCTCCTGTGAGGGGGTGTTACACTGCACAATCGGCTTGAATCCTGTCCCTGGCCGGTCTCCTGGGCACGGCAGCCCTTAAATTCAGGATCCTTTGGGCCCCTCAGGTCAGCAGAGAGGGCTCCCCCCGAGTCCCTCCCTTGGGTCTCTCTGGATGAATGCACATCATGCAGCCTTCTTTGGGAAACAGCAAGGAAACTGGACTGTATAGCTCTTAGCAGAAAATTTGAGTAGACCTGCTCTGTCAAAATTTGGGATTCAAGGGCAGGCTTCAACGGCAATGCTAACACAGTCTAAATGGCTCAAATCTCGTCCAGGCTGGTACGGCATCAAAGACTGCCCAAGCTGATGGGTGGGTGTGCACAAGCCTCTGACCGGAGCAGCGGTACCAACCCAGGACCAGATGGACACCTTCTCACAGCGTGGATGGAAACTGAACCAACCCCAACGCATGGAAATGGTCCTCTGCAGCTTAACAGCCAGGTAAATTGTCTGGAGGCTAATGAGTGTGTGCTCGATGTAATCGGAAGGCTTCCAAACCTAATGATCTTGCACCTTCAGAGCTACAACATCACTCAACTCTTTTCTCAGGCATATAATCATCTCTCGCACAGACGATATGCTCTGGGAGGTCCCTGACAACTGTGCCATGTGCATTAGAAAACCTGGCAGGTAATCCAATGCATGTGAAGAGGGCTGCAAGCAGGTAGCCATCGGGTAGTTTCTGAAGCCTAAGGAACAGAAAGAGATGCCTGAGCTAAGCAAGACCAAGCAGAGCTATACAGAGGCCTGCTGTTACGATTTAAGGGAGCTTTGGTGATTAACTGTGAAAGTAGGATAAAGAGCACTGTACAGGAGACGAATAACTCTTTACGTAAGACATGACCCAGGGCACCGTGCCAGGCTATCACAGCCAGGTTTGGAAGTATTCAGTGTTTTGTATATCACGATGGAAACTTTTGAAAAACAGACTTCCTCTTCAGTTAGACGTGAGTGACGCCTGGCAGCTTGTACGCTGCCATTGTGCTAACCCGTGCTCCTCTCCTTCCCTCCCTACTTCTGGAGGAGCAACACTGGAGGAGCCCATTTGTCCCAGGGGGCTGTGGTAGGTAGCACAGCTTGGGTAGATATCTCAGCAAGTGGTCCTCAAGCTCCAGCAGGACCCAAGGTCTCTGTGCACCCCAGGACTGCTGGACAAGGGCCTCTCAAAAATGTGAGAGTTAATGACTGAGACCCAAGGACCTGTCAGTGGCAGCTTTGAGAACAGCAATGATTTCCAACCATTTCTTCTGTCTACGCTTCCAACGCTTAATCAGTCTAATTACTGCTGGGCCTTTGCCCATCATGTTATGAAATGCTTCAGAGGTTAAAGAAAAAAAAAAAAAGATCAAGCTGTGGTCTAAACCTCAGGAGGAAGAAGGCATCTGTCAGGACAAGCTCTTACCAGAAATGGTATAAAGAATCCTTGTTTACTAAATCTTTCAAGTCTGTAGCTAGTTCAAAGACACCTCACAGTCCTCCTCATTAGAAGAGCAAAAGAACAACTGAAAAGCCCTCAGCCTAACTAATTAAAAGCAGTAGCTTTGTGTGCTGTGGTGTGGGGGGCATTCCTGTGTTGGATTTTATTTTTTTTTTTTTTGTGTGTCTACCAATGGTAGAGGAAAGTTCCTTCCGCGGTGATAATTCTGCCCCTATATTGAAATGTGAACAAAAGGAAACTTTCTCCGTTGGACTTGGATTTGTTCCCATCATTTGTAAATAGTGTTAACATAAAGATAACGCATTGAATGAGCGTGTCATGAGTTACCATGAGTGACAAAAGTTCTTAAGGCAGTTAGAAGGCAGTTTGCTCTTCAGCATACTGTTTTTTCTTGAAGATATATTCTTGAAGAAATATGTGAGAGTAGAAAAGAGTTCAAAAACAGCATTGCAGTCCCTTGCACAGAAAATACAGAGGGAAGTGAAACATAGCTGACCTGTAACACAACTGTGAGAGCATCAGCCAAGTGAAGAAGATGGAGCATTGTGGCAGCTCTTTGATTTTAGCAAACATGGTAACAATGACAATTGCTATCGCCCTTTTCCTGAGAACTGAGGTAGGGTTGGGGACAGTAACCTGCAGAGGCTTGAAATTTCTTACAGCCAGGTCTCCCCCTGAGCCACAGCTGATGTGACACCTGCCCTGGGGTGGCCACCACTCACTGATTTCAGTGAAAATTAAGCTGTGTACAGCCACACTGCAAAATCGCCAGCTTAAAGCCCACTGAAGCATGGCTTTGGCTCTCGGGCACTTCTCCCCCACCCATCCCTTGGATAATTTCTGCAGGGGATTAATTGCAAATTAATTCTTTCTCCTTTTTTATTTCCAAGACTATCGATTGACACTCACGGCCTCTCCAGTGCTCCCTGAGCTTTGTGTTACACCTAAGCAGATATTTGCACTGCCTGAATCTGGCCTGTACTTCAGCTTAAGGGAAAAGGAACACATTGCTTAAGTTTTGGAGAAATACTGAAGTGCTTAGCTGTAAATTTTTCTTGTATTACATGTCTTCAAGGTTCATTCATATTGTACTTTGCAAAAGTTCATAGCAGCAGCTATTAACAACAAGGTTGCTATTTATTAAAAACAATAGTGCTCTCAATTTTGATGGAAAAACAATGGCGCAGGGGTGATGATTACTAAATATAACTCCCACGTCTTCCCCGGGGCCTGGGCAGAGTGAGGTGGAGCTCGGCAGCGGAGTCGCCCTCATCGTTCCGTGGATATTGGCTTCTGCATCACCTGGGGTCCACAGCAAAGCTCTTTCCTCCGGAGGCCAAGAGCTGAGTCTACAGTTTCAAGCAGGGTAATCGCCTTTCTGAGAAAGTAACGAGCACTTCCTAAAAGCAGCTGTTTAAAATGGCTCAGAAGCAATGACAAGAATGTGGTTAAAAGATTGGTCTATAAAACCCGGCTTCTGCACATGGCGGGGAAGAGAGACCTTTTGATAAAACACCCGTCAGACACTTTGTTGGTTTTTATGATGATTCACATTTTTCCTGTGTTCCCAACCTTATCGGCTCTTTGCAGAAAGATATATATAGAGGAGATAAATTATGCTTATTCAGGGAGAGCCATATTTTTAGGCTGTTCAAAATGCAGAGGGTATGTTTTAAGGTCTGCAAAGACAATGAGGTCAGAAACCAAGAGTTTGTACTGAAGTTATGTGGAGCACTGATTTCTTCTGTGCTTCGTATTAACTGTGCCCTGGGGTACCAAGCGGGCATGTTACGGGGCATGGAAGAAGCAGATCTGAGGAAGGTCCTTTGGGTACAGCGCAGCGCAGAGCTATTTTTACAGCCTGCAAAGGCTGGCCTTGCGCTACAAACCGGTCTGCTGTTGCCATCTGCTGGAAAAACCCTCATGTAGTCAAACATGGTAAAGGAGGAGCATATCTGTTCTTATTACTGAAATGCTTGTGTCTTTTTGTGCTTTTTAAGGCAGGCTTTTTCCCTGTAGGTCCTGGATGATCTGCCAAAGAACTACATATGCACCAGAGGTACATACACATGCATGCTGAGCGCACCGTGTCTGGGCAGTAACTGCACAGCTCTGGGGTCAGTTTGATTTCTTACCTACTCTTACAGCACCCTGCACAGTAAAACACCTTCAGCCAAAACCAAGGTAAGAGTAAAGCTACTCCTCCCTGAAATGCCTACTACTAGAGAAGAAAAAAAAAAAATCATCCTTCCAAAGGGAATTTTCCTTCCTGTCTCTTGCCGTTCTTCCATTGCCCTCGCTGCTGTACGATGCCCACAGGCCTCTAACCCGAGCTGTGCAATGCCCGTTCTGCTCATGTTCACACCAACTTTTACACAAGGAGGACGCCTAAACATCCTGTCCATCCCAGCACATCAAATCTAGCATTCATTTCTATTTCTACACTATGTCTTCATTTCTTTCTTTCTTTCTTAAAATATCATGACCGGAGAAATATTTCTGCAGTCCACTCCTGTGGGATTTTTTTCAGAGGCATTGGATCTAATTTTCTTCTCCCTTGGATAGCTTTTACTCACAATAGGAGTCTGCAAAAATCCTTTCCTTTTCTTAAAGATTCCATGGCTAATCATTCTGTAAAATGTAAGAGCACATAACATTGTGGGACAGGAAAAAATCTCTGCTTGCTTGCAAGCAGCCTTAAGACAGACAGGTTGCTGGTTGCCACAGGCATTCTTAACACCATGTCAACAGTCCCCAATCTAATCTACAAGGTGTAATTGCCATGGTGTTAAATCCATTGCTGGTGGCTGATCACCTCCAGCTTGGGGGATTGCATGAATCTGAGCTGGTGCTAACAAAGGCAGGAAGGTTTTAGAAAACGTCTCTGCTGTTGACAGGGTTTTAAAGTCTCGTACTCAAAGTAGAAGTCAATGGGGTGTGAATCCATCCACACCAAAGCTGAGAATAACAGGGCCCACAACTGTTCTGTCTCTAAGCTCCACTTACGCTGCATGTAAAATGTCCTGTAATATGCCTTTGAATTCCAGAACAAGGGATATTTAAGGCTTAAACCCTGTCCGGAGGTGCTATGGACTGTTTTAGGTAGCACAGGGAATTGTCACTGCCACTTTACCAGGTGGAGAAGGTTTAAAGGCAAGGTAGCCCAGACCCAAGAGAGTATTGGCTATTTTCATTGGCCTCTAGTTGGCTCTGTGTGGGGACAGAGACAACTTGTGCCTTTACAAGCCTTTTATTTAAAGAACCTCTATTAACCTTCACTGTCAGAGCTAAGCATCTGCAATTATGCTGATCCACCGATTTCAAACTAACGTACACAGACCCTAAACATCTACTGTGGCTTGTAGGTCTTCTCATATGAAATAGCAAAGACTCTGCAGCCTCTCTGTGCCATGCCCTACTTCTGATCCCCGTTCCTTTTTTCTCTTTTACTGCTGCTTTTCCTGTAGATACGAAACACTGCATCGATGCTTTTGTTGTTTGATCCTACAAAGAAAGCTAACGAGTGGATACTTGCCGCTCAGTTCAGAAGAAGCGCCTGTGACTTGCTTTTACCCTCCATGCAAGGATTATTTTAATCAATTATCTATCCAAAAGCTCTTGAACGTCATCTTCAGGGCATGCTTATTTCTCCTCAGATGCCTATCTTGACATAGCTAAGATGCATAGGGAAGGTTTAGAAGTATCAGCCCGTCTGCTGTTTTCAAGCTCCTACTTTTGTGCCGGGGTGACGATGTGTTCAAATGGATTCGGACAGGCTTTCAAACATTGTCTCTCCAAGCAGGTCTGTTTCTTCTGGTTAAAGGTTAAAGAAGGCTTTCAAAAATACTCCTGGCATGGAGTTACTTAAGTGTTTAAGTTGAAAGTGGCCTCCCAGCTCCTACGAGTGGGAAGTCCCTCAGGAGTTCATTGTGCCACTGTTAAGAAGTCACTGCTCAAATCGTGGTGCTGTCACGTTTGCTGAATGTAAATGGACAGTCTAAAAATGTCCTCGGAGCTAATTGTGTGCCTTCTTTGATACACCAGACTATTACTGCAAAGGTGTTAGGTGGTACAAATCTACAAGAGCAAATTATCACTGGATAGACTTCAGAATGAATGGTTCTTTCCCCAGCACTGTCGTCTGCCCTGGTTTACCCAACTAGATTTTTGTAAAATATATGACAAAACATTATATATTTTAAAAATACATGTAAATTGTGCCTGGCATCTTGATCCCGTTGCAGCAAATCTAACTGTTCTTGCACATAAGCAGTAAATCCATAAGCGAAGGTCTAGGTGTGCAATCGAGTATCACTTCCACTTACAAAGATTTAGCTCTTTCATCGAGCCAGCTGCTCGGAGAGGGACCACATAGCTAAATAAAAAAATTCATAAGGTATATTCATTAGGTCTGCACTTCAAGCATGCTATTCTCTTTGCCTGATATCTTTTAATACCTGTTATGGATAGACGAGAGCTTCTGTATGCACTGTTTCCACCAAATTTGCCTATCTCTACTCCTACCACTGGATAATTGTTCTGGCTGTCTCAAGATGACCTTTGAAAAGATAGAATCTTTATACCCGGATGTAAGAATTTGGTTCTCTAGAG
This sequence comes from Stercorarius parasiticus, assembly GCA_013396915.1. Lineage (NCBI taxonomy): Eukaryota > Metazoa > Chordata > Aves > Charadriiformes > Stercorariidae > Stercorarius > Stercorarius parasiticus. The sequence continues at coordinate 281,620 of VWZL01002255.1, read as the reverse complement.
AAGATGTTTGTCACCTAAAAGATGAGGATGGAAAAGGATAAATAATCATAGTTTTGTACCTCCAAACGTACAAAACGTTTGGAGGTACAAAACGCCCCCACCCCACCATGCAACGCCCCCACCACAACAAAATCCTACTTGGCCAGCCTGGCTGCGCTGGCCCGGCTAAATGAAAGAGCTGCAGACGTGATGTTTCTTCAGGTTCTCATTTCCTGTAGATTCTTGCACTGAAAGTCTTGGAGATTGAGGTGTGCAGGCATAAAACGATTTGCAGTGGGTCAGTAAACGGTCGCAATTAAGCATTTGTTACTAAGATTTGATCCAAAACCCACTGCCTACCTGACACAAGGCAGTTGTTCAGGGGGACAGTGATTCAAGTGACATAAGCAATGCAGCTAAATAAAATGTCTAACACGCTTTTGTTCCAGACTTTGTATCTGGAACTGTCCCGGCACCGTATACAAAAATACCCACCCAGAATCTAGCAAATCCTCGTGTGTGCTTGAATGCAGGTCAAGTAAGAAACATGCACTGGACTGCAGGAATAGAATTCTCCATGGAACCTGCCCCACTGAAAAGTGCAGGGACCAGCCACCTTCTCTTCCCCTCTTGTCCTTCCTCAGTCTCAAATATATAGGGTGTTTGGCAATGGCTGCTACTTGGTTTAGTTGTGTCCTATTCGGTTTAAGCTTTTGATTACCACGGTGTAAGATTCGGACAACTTGTCTGCCGTTTTCTGTAGTGCTTTTTAAGGCTGCATCCATACTATTACTTGATGTGGAAGTTGTACGGGTGATATTCTTCAGGCATGTCCTCAATGTGTCTCTTATTATCTTGCCGTTCGTCATGCCCGAGGTTGGCTTGTCCTAGCTTGACTTCTGATGTAGAGAAGTTGAATTGCCAACTCATATGGACGTTTGCACTCGCTGTGGAGTGACTTAGCCTATCAAAGTTCTGTTGTAGGTTTCTGTGGCTCTGCTGCACGAAGACTGACATGGCCCCATTCTTGGCAATTCTTATTTCTGCTATACTGTAAAAATACTACCTTTAATACTACTTAGTATTATTTAAAAATAGTATTTTTAAAACTTTAAACGGTATTTAAAATCACGGCTGAAAGACGGGAAGAAAAGGGTAAGCATGCATGATACTGTTCCCTCTTTGTATAATTATTTTTAATTCAAGAATTTCCTGATGGAGATGTGGTTTTATATATTTAGTGACCCTTAAAGGATTTCTCCTCCACGTGCTTTTGAGCCTATGTAAGCTGTTTGTGTCCACGCCATCCTTCAGTAATGACTTCCATGGGCGTCCAAGCCATTTCACGAATAACTGTCTCCTTTTGTTGATTTGAACTCTGATACCCCAACTTGCTACCCCTTGTTCTTACATTAGCAGTGATGGTGAACGTCTTGGCTTTCCCCTTTCTTCCTTTACTCAGCTGGTTACTTTCAGGACTATATAACCACATATTTTGTCTTCTCACTGATGGTGAAACCAACCTGTTGATGGGGAAACCATCTGTGGAAAAGCTGAGCATCAGGGTGTTCAGCAGAGAAAACTTTCAACTGCATTTTATCATTTGTTGCTGAAATTTGCTGGTCCCCTTCTTTGGCTATACTCCTGGTGGCCTTGTTGATGTCCTGTGAAGCCACCAGTGACTTTGCCAAGGTAGTGGGCACCTGTTTTACCTAAATTGTGAAAACAGACAGTTGGCTATGGTCATCATAATTTTTGTCTGCACGCTTAGTCTTAGCCAGCATGCCTCCGATGATGCTGTTTCCCTGCACTGAAACTTTGTAGCACATAATCGCTATTGGAGAATTCTTGGAATGAAAAATTCTTCCCTCAGGTATTTGCATATCTGCAAAGCAAACATTAAAGAAGATAACACGCCCCTCTCCCAGAGGGGACCCCTCATCCTTTACAGCGTCAGAGGGCAAAAATCTGTCTGTGTGCCCAGCTCTGTCAGGTTCGGTGTGAGGTGAGCTGAGTTTCTTTTTGGGACAGCTGGGCACCAGTGGAAGAGGAAGAATCCCTCCCCAGCTGGAGTAAAGGCTGCTGCAGCTTGTGTAACCTGCCACATAGCGCGTGAGGCAGGAAGGCCCTTTCCATCGAGGGCTAAAAGATCTTTTACAGGAAAACCATAACAATGGAAAACCAAAGTAACCTTCAGTTCTCCTGGCCGATTTGGGAACGAAATGGAGGAGGAGCAGCGCTGGCTCAGTGCCACAGCTCTGCATGCAGTGGGGATGGAGAAGCTGTGATAACGTGTCTCCTTGGCTGAGGCTTTAAAAATAAGACACTCGCTTTCTTGTTATTTTTTGAAGCATTACATAAAAGTTCCCCTTAAAAGACCAAAGGCAGCTGTTTTCTTAGGACAAGGAAGTCAGGAAGAGGCAAAATGGGCAAAACCATCAGATAAGTCTGGATAAAAAACTTGGCTAACCTATTTTTCCCCCCTCTTAAACAGCCAAGTTTGACGCACTCTGCAGAGCTCTGTCTAAGAGGAAAAGCAGAGCCAACCATTGAAAAATGGTATCTGCCATCCAGTAAGAACCACTGCTCTCGCTGTGGGAACTGCTGAGGCCCCATTCCTTGTGGTGGGAGTGTTTCTCCTCTTATCCAGGCGGGCCAGAGATCTTCTAAAAAGCCTCGACCCCCGCCAGCTTCTAACACAGCACCTGGATGTTGGTGAAAATGGGCTTGCAATAGACCTTGAGTGCAGGGAGCGGGCAAGCCACCGTCACCTGCAGAGAGGGTCCAGTCCCCAGACATCATACCACTGCCTTCATCCCTGCCTTGGGCTCTGCTTGAACCTTTGAGGGTGAACACCTGCCCTTGCGCTTCTCTCTGGGCATCCTGGAGGAGAGCCAGGTCCATCGAAAGCTCCAGGGCCTGCAGGCTTTGGGGCTTTGCAGTTGTAGCGCCTTGTCACAAGGTGGCAGGGACGTGACATTTTCTGGCAGGCTCCTGCTCAGCCTGCCACAGGCACCCTCTTCAGAGCCTCGCTGCTTTCCTCCTTGTTCTCGAAAAATATAGGGAGTTTTATCAGCAGTCCTCTGTCTTTTTCTTTGATGCTGTCCTTGGGATAGCTCAAAGGGAGGGTAATTAGTTGTTTCAAAGCTTAGATATTTTACCTATTCGCACTAAAAAAAAAGAAAAAAAAGAAACTGCTTTTCATTCTTCTGCCTGAAAGCTGCGGGGACCGGAGGAAGGGGCTGGCCTGGGTCACCCTGTGCTCAGGCTCACCTCTGGCTGTTGCTGCTGTCGTGGGAAACCCGAAAGCTGAGATGATTAAAAAGCAGGCAGCCCTTCTGTCCTGAGTCACGGGGCTGACTTCGCCCACGATGAAGATGAGAAATCATTCTTGTAACTTAACAAGGAAAGAAAAAAAACAAACCATATAGACATGTACGTGTGCGTGTATATATATATTTCTTTTAACGCAAAAGAATGTCTCAGGAATATTGTGTTAGCTCTGGCTTCCTGGAGAGGATGCTCAGCTTTGGGCTTCCGGAAGCAAATGTCTGTGCAGGTATAGGGACCCATTCCCTTCTTTTCACGTGCTTCACAGGTTGTCATTTACCTCTGTTACCCATTCACATGCCAGGAGTTTTTGTGATTTTTTTACTGCTGTGCTCTCTCAGGGCTGTTACAAGCTACCGTGGCAGGGAGTGAAACCTTTGTCACTGCTCATCTTCATGCAAAATTCTATCTGCAATGATAAAATTACGTTTGTGTTACTAAGCTATCAATAACTGTCAGGTAATTATTTAGTTTAGAGTCCAAGCTGACCGTTGTCTCCTCATGCTTTGCTTGCCTAGTAGTCTTTAGAGAGAGGAGATTTTAATTATTTATTTATTTTTGATCTGAGGTGCCTGCAGAGAGAAATTACTCAGCTGTCACTCTGCAGAAAACATCGCTATCATGCAGCGGGAGGTGACGGTAACAAATTGCTGACATGCAAATGCAGCTTTGCACAAATAGCTGTGCGAGGTGCCCGCTGCTCCCTGAGCAGTAACCAGACCACGGCGAATCAGAGGCGTTGCCACAGTAGAAGGAAATGAGCAGAAAATGCACCCACGTAGAGGAGGTAACATTATAAAGTAATTGTCTCTGAGATGCTGTTCACTGGACAATATTTCACTTTTTGAGGACAATACAGTGTCCCAAGAAGGGATTTTTGTGGGTCAGATGAATGTGCTCCCTGCCTCCTACTGAGGCTCTGAGATTTGTTTTCTCTTTGAGAGGAGGTTTGAATTTCAATTTATGGGAACAAAGAGTAATCGGAAGTTTTGCCAGCTATCTAAAGCACAGACCCGCAGAACTACGTAATTTCAGGCTGTGTTACGTCCTTATCATGAACCTTGACCTGAATGATGAGTGCACAGATTCCCTTGCAAGCTTGCAATTTATTTAAATGCACCAGCTTTGAAGTTCAAGGGAGGCTCTTAGGTGGGAGGGAGGAGAACCCTTTCTTAACATGGGTGTAATTCATCTGTGGAACTCATCGCTGCAGGACAGCATTAAGACGAAAAACGTAAAAAATGTAATAAGACACAGAGAAATGGAGAAGCTTACAGATAAGTAGCACATCCAACGCGACAGTGCACAAATGGTTGCTTTTAGTTTGCTGGCTTCGTTTGAAACTCAAAGCTTATGGAATTTGGGAAGGAGACGGTGAAGGTCTCTCTATCTTTTAAAATTAAAGCTAGGTGAACTTCAAAGTGAAGTGATTTCCGAACAGCAAGCCAGTGTTTCATTTCAAGAACCTAGGGTTTCTCCCGTTTGATTGTTGTGTGCTTTTTTTCTAACCAAGGAATTCGATGTGAGCGCGTGCATTGGTACGACTGAAGTAAATCAACATTCTCCAGTGAATGCAACATCGGACTAAAAAGTTCCTTTTGTCTTCAGTACAGCTTTATCAAGTTCAAGGGAAAAATGCAAAATAGCAAGGGCTGTTGGATTTGCCCCAAGCTTTTACAGTTGGGAGTTAAGTTAAACTGTTAACAGGGATGCGTTTGCTCTGCCTTAGGAAATTGTCTTTCATCATCCTCTGAAGTTGGCTACCTTCAGAAACAAGGAATTGGATGCAAAATATCCTTGTGTCCATTCCCGACGACCAGTTCCCATGTTCCCCAGAGCTGTGCAGAAACACTCCTTGAGGGCTAACAAGGCACCTCCTTCATCCCTCTATCTTGTCCCTTCTTTTGGCAGCTTTTGGGCACAGCTCTCAAGAGAGTCCCCAGGTTCAATTCAGGTGTTTAACACTGAGATGAACTTCCCTGAGAAAATCCACCCCAGCCCTGAAGCTGTTGCCGGGGAAGAGTCTCCGGATCTCAGACAGGGCTCGTGAAGGTGATTTAAGTTCCTGGCAAATGTACATTTTGGCAGAATGGTCCACCACACCTCCTGGATGGACATCAAAGAAATTGTCAGGAAGAAGCAAAGATCTGCTAAAAATCTCTATCTTCTGTGATGCTTTTTTTTGTTTTTTAGTTTTGAGCATGACGGGCTTCTTAAATTGGCTGCCGCTTTCTCACCAGCCAGGATAGACTGAGGTAATCCTGGAGGAAAAACTGTCCTTTTACCAAATTCCAACTATTTGCAGACAGGCTTGAAGTCCGGGATCTGAACTTTATGTCAGAGCCCGTGTGATCTATTAGTCAGAACAATTGATTTATCCCTTTGAAACACTGTGCTAAGCTATCACCGACTGTGTTTTTCTCCGCTTCCTGAGAACCCTGCTTCTCTGGCTGTTCATGACCATAGCAACTGGAAAACAGACTCCATA
>VWZL01002255.1:213965-275762 GCA_013396915.1 Stercorarius parasiticus | reverse complement strand
GGGGGGGGGGAATATATATATATGAGATACAGAAAAGTGAGGAACTATTCACAGTCAGGCTGAAATCCAGTTCTGAGGGAGAGATTTTCCACTAGGGGACAGAGGTAGCCTGGGGTAAGAGTAACAACAAAGTGAGTAACGTGATTTGCCTTGGTGCTTTTTGCCGTACCCCTTCCCCCCCCACACACACTTATCTCCCACCCGCAATTTCACATGTCAGATTTTTGCGGGTGCCGGCGCAGCTGAGAATCCCGCTGGGAAGTTCAGTGCCCTGGACAGACAGACGGCTGCGCTGGGTGTGTTTATTTCCACATAACAGCTTGCCAGTTTAAGAAAGACAGGGCTGTAAAATCAGAGGGTGTGGGGGGGAAAAGTCTTATCTGGCCACTGCGTGTGTGTATCGCATTGAGGAGGAATTCATTGCTCTTTTCCTTTGACAGTATAGGTTTAGCCCACAGCTCTATTTTCACGCTCCTAAAGCTATGTTAAAATCATCAGGGGGTCAGCCACAAGCCTGCACTATGAAGGCAGTTCACCTTTAAATACAGGCTGTCGGCTCTTCTCCGTTACATGAGGATGGTGAAAGCATCTCTAATAGCAGACCACTGTTTCTTCATGTATGTGTGACACAAAGACGGGCGCCTTAAAACCAAAAAAAAAAAAAAAGGTTCAGAAAATAAAAATGCACTTTTTTTCAGAGACCATGTTGCCAAGTTCCAGCCCACAGCTATTTGCAGCTGAGAAATAAAGCTCTAAGGATACAGTTTGTAATGAAAAAAACTGACAGGCCTTCAATTTTAGCCACTTTTGTTCACCATATACCAAATGTATTAATATGTCTAGTCCATTTAGCAAAGGCATTGCCTGGGCTATTTTCTTTCACATATTAAAAGAGAAAAATGTGAGTTTGCAGGGCCTGGCTCAGCAGAGCCCAGGCTTTATGCAGCTGTAATTCAGTATTGTAGCAGCACCACGTCAAAACCCACCCAGATGGGGCTGGAGTTTGGGCTCCAGAGGTTGGGGCAGGCATGGAGGGAGGGATGCTGGGCAGGTCTGCTGCCATGCCGGAGATGTCAGCATGGCCTGGGTTTAGAGTCACGGATGACGTTTGATTGTCAATACTTTTTGTCCCTGGAAGGGTGTGTATGTTAAGGGCAGGCTGAATTGCTCTCTGTTGAAATACCCACATCGTTTATGACCCCTCTGCGCTGGTAGTTTCTTTTTCTTCTACCTGATCCCCTTGATGCTTTAATATTCACCCTGAGTGCCCTTCAGAAGAGAGGCAGTCTCCATACGCCTGAACAAGCTTCTGAAGGGGCTGCGGAGAACACAGGAATTTTATAAATATGGGAAGAGCCTGGTGCAGGAGGTGGCATCCCATCAGGCAGCGTTTTACAGCGCACCCTTGGCCTTTAAACAGCTGCCGTGCCCAGCGGGGTGGTTCAGCGGCCGATTCACAGGCAGCTCGGGACTCTATGGTGGGAACGGGGCCACCAATCTGAGTGATGCTCGGCTGTCCCTGATAGGCAGGCAGGGCCACAGGCTTTTCAGAGGGGTTACAGGAGCAGCAGCTGCCTGGCCTTGTTAGGCTCCCATCATTTGTAGCAGGGGATGAGCCCAGCCTGGTCCAGGGTGCAGGACGGGGACACCAGGGACGTTGCCTGAGCATTTCTGGGCTGACTGTGTTATTGCAGCTGAGCACCTTGTCTCCTTTCCTGCTTGGTTCTTCACGGCCCTTATGGGAGAAATGTTACCTCTTTTTCACAGGTGGGGAAACTGAGGCACAGTGATTAACCTAATGGCCAAATCATCTGAGGAGGTCTTATCCCATGGTCAGCCACACAAGCTGAAACAGGCTTCCGGCAGCGTGGCAAGCTCAGAGGCGTGAGGAGCCAGCAGCACAAGTACGTGCTGAGCATCTCTTGGACGCGGTAAGTATTTTGTCTGTACCATTCTGCTTTGGCTGAATTAGTCTTCTTTTTGTTTTAATTAGAAAGCCTGGTGGGAAAAGCTCTGCGGCAGCTCCGGTCCCGGCTGGCCGGGCACATGGTTCTGGGGGCTCGTAGCTGGCTGAGGTCAGTGTCCCCGGTGCAGAGCTGCAGCGAGCCCGCAAACAGCGGCTGCCGAGATTTTGCCGAGAGGTCTTTTTTGGGGGGCTCTGCTCTTTTCCAGACCATATTTCGGCCAGTAAATAAAAGGTAAATTTTTTTTATTTTGCTGCTTTGGGAGTTCTGTGTGATCCTTAGCCTTTAGATGGGAAAATCTGATTTCGTATGTTTATTAAAAGAACCCCCAAAACTAATGTCATACCGTCCCCTGTGTTAATGCATGGGGGGCAGTTAGCAAACGCTGCTCCTCCGCTTTTATCGGTGGATTTGCTGGTGAGTTGGGGCTCAGCACCACGGGATAGTGCGGCTCTGGTTGTTGAACAGCTGAACCGTGCAGAATTTGCCTTGACCGACACCTGCACAGCTTCATCGCGGTTTCTGGCTGTAAGGTTTGCGGTGTGTCTTCTCCCAGACACCTCCCTGCTGTCACAGCTCGGCGTTTGCCATATGTTGCAGTGCGGCACCTGAAGGTGTGAGTTCCTCAGGCTGCGTTGGAGGAGGACCAGGCTTGATGCTCAGAGACTTGCGTGTCTTTCCCAGCATGGGGCTTGGGTAGCTCTCTCCAAGTCACACGGATGAATTTCGGGTGCTTTTCTTCTGAGGAACGTTCTGACACCTCATATTTAGTGATGTGACAACTATAACGAAAATATTTATTGATTATCCTTACACAGTAAACAAATATTCACCTGAGGAGCCCTAAATTACGCCGAACCTGTTGTGTCGTTGCACCTCCGAGCAGCATTCCTCTTGCGAAGAGGAGACTGGACCAAACCCTGTAAAAGAGTGCTTGCCAAGCGCTGCAGAGGTAGCTGGGCACCAGTACAGCAGCTTCGGACCTACGTCTCTTTCTCCTCCCCTGCAGCCAGAATGTTTTACAAACGACTTCCTTCAAAAGAAATATATATTTGATGTAAGGAAAATTACTTCAGCCTCAGGTTAGCAAACTCGTTATTTCGTAAGTTCGAAGTATACGTAAAGTGCAGTGAAGTTACTTTCTTTTGTCCTTAATTTTGAAGTTACAGATTCACTGACAAGCTTGCTCACCTTGGTTTAACACCAGGAAGAGCGGAGAGGCCAAGCAGCTTGCCCAAACCCCCTCTCAGTGGCCACACCAAGGTTATGCCCATCCCTGTGGCTTCAGCAGGGTCTGAGACTGCTTCCCCTCTGTCTGGGTGCCTTTTGTAGGGGGGGAGGCTGTCTTGTAGTTAAAGGACACAAGGCTTTACCATGTCTTTTGACACAGGACTTGTGTTCAACACCAGGCCGCAAGAAGCATTTGCAGCAGCACTTGAGACAATAGTTTGGACCCCAACGTGGTTCGAGGTCTGCAGCACATTAAAAGCTCAGGTGTGGGGCTGCAAAGCCGGTTTCATAGGAAAGCGTTTCTAAGTATTTTGGTTTCCCTTTAAAAAATTTCTTTAGGAAGAAGTGAACGGCGTTACGTGGTGCACAGCCAACACGTTTTTAGTTTGTTGAATGCTACGTCTTTCACTTTCCAAACCATAGTACTGAGTGGCAGAAAAGCAATAAAAGTAGTTCTTCAGGAAATGCCGGTATAGGAATCAGTTTGCAAAAGCAACTCTATACACTCACCGCTTTTTTACTGTTCGTTTAAAAAAAAAAAAAAATCAAACATGTAATTCCTAAGCAGATCTAAGCAAAGGAGAGTCATCTCCAGGTGTAGGCTAGAGTTCATCAGCCTTCCGAGTACATCAGGGCTCCTGTATACCTTCATCTCCGTAATTATGTATGCTTTTGATATGGGAGGTGAAACCGAGCAGTTTGACTGAGTTCAGCTTGGAGATTTGGGATTTGTTTGAACTGCTCAACCCCAAGTTCAGCTCTGGAGCTGCAAACCTTTGTGGATCTGGAACAAAGGCAGGGTGAGCGGTTAACAGGCAAACTCTCTGTGTATTCCCTTGTGGTCAGCAGCTTGTCTGCACGTAATCTATGCAGATACATCAAAAGCAAAATATTTTTCACAACAGCTCTCTGGGGAATAAATAAGAGAAGAAACAGCAAGGCCGTTCTTCCAGTCCACCTGAATCTCGGTGTGGTTGCTGTACGTGAACAGATGGATGGTTTTCTTTGCACTCTGTAGTACATTCAGGAGAGTCGTCCTGTGTCCTTGTACATTGGCAAAGACGGCACATTGCTGGTTTGCTGTGGGAGGCACGGCTCCCTCCAGGAGACTGAGTGCCCGGGATTTAATTTTTCCAGAGCTTATTAAAAGTGACCGTGATTTACAGACATGGTTTCAATCCCGTGATGGGCGAATGCACTCCAAGTGCATTTTGCGCTGTGGTTCCCCATCTTCCAGCTGTCCCCAGTCCAAGCCGCTTCCCAGTCGGAGCAAAACCCAGCTGGGCTTAACTTGGTAGCACATGGAAAGATCTTTTGAAAGGGAGAAGTCAGAGGGAGGTCAGTCAGAAGCAGCAGTCCTACGTGGCTAAGGTGCTCTCTAATGCATCAAGACATTTGGATACTGTCATCAACATTGGTGGCAAAGTGAGCCAACGAGCATATAGAAAAGAAGGACCGAGGTACTAATCCTCGTGTCAGAGTTCACTGCACAAATGACTTAATCTTTCACTGCAACAAGGGTCTGGAAATGTTGTCCACATCAAAGGAAAGATGCGCTTTGATGGGTTTTGGAGGGTATTTTTTCCTTCAGAAAGCAGCATGTGGTGAGTGAGTTACTGACATGCCAGTAATTCAAAGGCGAGTTTTGCATCCCTGCTGTGAAGCTGAATGACAACATAATACAGTTATTAAGGGGAAAAAAGGAAGCGCCTCGGTCCCGGCTCTTCTACACTTTATAGTCTGTAACAACAAGCAACGCCAAAAAAAGACTCAATACATCAGACAATCTTGAATTTCTACTGCAGCGCTGAAAGCGGAATGAAAGTGAGCGAGGGAAAAGATTTTAGGTGTACGTTGGCTTGCTGGGTTTTGCCAGCCAAACTTTTGGAAATGGATTTGTTCCAGAAGAGATTAAAAATAACTTTACATTTATTGGTTTTCAGTCCTGTGAAAAATATCCACTTGTAAATCACTGGAGGAGTAGACTTTTAACCTCTTTACTTTTTCTTGTTTTTTTTTTCCCCCCTCACCTGTCTCAACCACCTTTTTTCCAGGTAAGCGTAGGTGCAGAGGAATGCAAAGTGGGGGGAGAAACCCACAAGCAGTTCCATAGCGGTTTTCACAAATTCAAAAAAGCCTTTAAGAAGGATACTTTTTTCTCTAAACTTTTCAACCTACTTTAATGGATAAAAAATGAGGGGTGAATGCTTGATGTGAAATGCGGAGTCACCAGTAGCACAAAGACAAACTGCACCTAAAGGCATTGGGCCACGCTATCACCCAAGCAGGACGGGAGAGATGCATCCCAGTTTGCTGTGACCACGGTGAGGGTGAACTTCAGTGCCCGCGTTGTTAGTGACGGCAGAGAACGTGCTGTTGGAGGAGGTGTAGAATGAATTCGCGCACCCTCCCCAGGCGCCCTGGAATAGCTCGATAACCTTGGTCTGGATTTATAACCCATCATTTGGTTTTCAAAATGCAACATGCAAAGAAAAGGGAGGGATGCGATGTGAACCTCTTTACAGAGGTTCAAGTACGTCGGGTTATGTCCCGCCTTATACATGCGAGAACACAAAAATGAACAATAACGGTGCGGGCATGACTCTCCGTTGCTTCTCTTTCTGCCAGGCAGAAACAGCACTAAGAAGTGGCAACGAATTACAGGGGGGAAAAAAAATACTTTATGGTTTTCTTCAGCAATTAAAATGAATACAAATTTTGTCAAGATTTCACATCTTAAATAACAGCGTCTCAGCTTTTGCTGTAATTGCCTCATTATTGCAGTGAGTTTGTTAAATTTTTTATTTATTTTTTTTTTCCCCCCCAAAAAATGAAACAGGAACCAAACCAGCAACTTTGAAAAAGCATCAACATTTACAAAACGGCAGCCAGCCCTACATCTGCATGATTGCTACTGACATACTGGTTAGGACCTTCAGATTTTCCCAGAGAACATGTTGTCTTGTGGTATTTATTGCCTAACCAGTAAGAGTAATGGAAAGAGCGTGAAGAGAAGCTGTTCAGATAAGTGTTTGCCAGCCATTTAGTTTTATGGTCACTTGGAGAAATCCGCTACGTATTCTTCTTTGTGAATTCTATTTCTCCCTATAGAGTTTGGTTAAGGCAAATAACTTTTTATTCCACCGTCAGCCCTATTCATCCATGCCTGGAACGTGGTGTCAGCTGTCTTTGTAATTTCTTATCAGCTTTACTGAGATTTTCTTTTTCTTATATAGTTTTATCAGAGCTGAGCAATGACTGTGTGCTAACAAAAGTCATAACCCGAATGACGACAGCGTATAGGACTCCAAGCCACAACCATTTGTAGAAAATAATCCCAAACTGCGAACGTCTGGAACCACAAACACCCATGTTCAGATGCACTAATCTCATAACTACGTGTAAGAACACCAGCCAGCAGCAAATCTCCTCCCAGAAGTGGGCAGCCGTGCAAGCAACGGAACATGGGAAACACAGGTTCAGACATCTCTGGTTACTGGAAAACATAGACCTGGAGCTTGGAAATCTGCTGCGGTCTCTGAATGCCAGCACCCAGCTGATGCCCTGAGAAAAGACCAGGAAGGTGAAATCCAGCGGTCACCGTTTGTCCAGCTCACTCTGAAACGGTGCCCCGAGGGATTCCTGGGCACATACTGCTCTACCTGGTGTCCCTTGCTATGTTATTGCGAAGGAACACTTGCAATTTGTTTTTTCTTGTCTTGACTCACAGTCGTAACTTCAGGGCAATGGAGACACCTAAGCTTTTGTGTGGATTTCTGCATATTGCTTTGCCTGGGGAAATAACAAAACCAAAGGAGCGTTTCATTTTAACACTTTCAAAATGAAGTTTTCCCTTGCCATTGAAGTGAAATGTATTTTATATTTTTAAAATTTACCTCTGCTTTAATTTATTTCCCCTCCATCCAAACCAAAATGTTCAGTTTGAACTCCCATTACAAAAAAAATAATAAGAATTGCAGAAGCGTTTGAACACGTTGCTTAAAGGTGAGTTGAAGAATTGGGCATCCCAGACTCTGGTTTTGGAGGGGAGTCGCTACCTGGGGCTATTTGCTGCTGCAAAACTTTCCATTTTAAAGACCCTCTGAGGAGTGCTGATACCATCAGCCCGCTGGGAGTCCTGGGCAACGTAATGCTGGTTCAGCATTTCATTGGATTCCAGATGTTGCCAGCCCTAGGAGGACATAATGGTGCAGAACGTATAAAACTTAGATTTAAATACACTATATACTGAAAATGAACCAAGCAACTGCTGTTCATTCCACCCCAGTAAGCGGTAAACTTCATACCATCACAAAATAATAATTACCTGGTTGCGGCTGTCACGTGCACAGCAGTATTATCAAGAGATAGAATTGCGTCAAGAAATATTTGGCAACTTCAAGCGTGACTGACAGTGTTTTGCAAAAATCCTGGCATGTTTATGTGGAATTCACCACGTAATACCAGTGAGGGCTACTTGTGTGAGGTGCACGGCGGAGCTGTAATGTACAGGTGTTTATATTTTAATTACAGTGATTCAAGGGAACATTATTCTTCTGACTTAGGGGTGGGTTGTTATTCTTATAAAACACAATTTGCTGCTAGCAGGGAAGAGAAATGGGAGCAGTGTTTGAGAATTATATCAGGAGAAACTGGAGAGCAGATGGGTACTACGCTGCTGGGTTTCACACAGTTTTGAGCAACTGGTTTTGCAAATGGGTCGGGGGAGACCGTCAACTTGTTGGTCTACGGGCCGAGTCCTAAGCACTGCCCGAAGTGGCCTGTCTCACCTCTGCTCCTCATGAATGAGCCTCAGGGTGATGAGTCTGGTCCAAGGAGCTGCAGAAATACCCCCAGAGCACGTCCACAGTCCCCAAACCACGGGCGTGGGTGGTAGTGGGGAGCTGAGCTGAGCTGAGATCACACGGGTGGGCTCTTGCTTCAAGGTCAGCCTTAGAAGCTGTTTCCAGGTCTGTTGTCTCCGCAGCTGGTATCTGGGCTTGGGGCATCCCTCGAAACTGTCATATAGTGACGGTGTCTGTAAAATCGTGTACTCGTTTAAGTCCTGGGCTGCAGGTCCCTGGCTGAAGGGCTCGGCTTGTGCGGTGACACAGCTTAGCTGGTCTTCTGCGACTGTGTGGTCTCTTTTAATTTCTGAACTCTCTTCAGTCTGAGTCTTCAGACTCTCAGGATGAATGCCACGATGCGGACGTGCAGCCTGCAGAATTTTTTTCCTATCTGATTCCTTTCGAGAGCATGGACAAAATCTGGTACTTTTGGACATAAACCACCGTACTCGCAGGGCATTGAGGTGACTGAAGCAAGTAGGGCTGGTGTTGAACTTTTTTGTTTTTTCACAATGCTTATTTCATCCCGGCAATGCGATGTCCGTAATTAACAGCAGCGATGTGGGGTTTTGTGCATAACTTGGAGCTGTTAATTAGGCAACTGTAGGAGAACAATAACTGAAAGTGTAGGACGGAAGCAAAAGGATCGGTATTCATGCTTTGTTGTATTTGAGCACCTCTCAGCAAACGGGTACAGGAAAAGAAAGAAGACCATCTGAAAAGGGTTTGTTTTCCAGTGGCTGTGTTTGGATCCACTCAATAGATGGATGTATTTGTACCCTTATGAATGCTACAATAACAACTGCCCTCCTTTTTTAGCATGCTAAGCACGCTCAAAAATGTTAATCTTGCTAAGTATTATAATGCCCAAGGGAAAAGAAGAACAAGGTGTCCTGCTGGTAGGTGCTGTACAGACCCTGCCCGGATGTGTGAGGCAGACAGCGAGTGTGGGAAATGGATATGATACAATTCCCGTCATTAGGATGTAGTGGGAAAACTGCTCCTGCAGGATGGTAGCGGCATGATTAGGACATTGTGGAGCAGGGCAGGGAAAAAAGATCAAACTGGAAGAATTGTGTTTACTTTTTTACACAAAGAGCCTTTTGGAGTGGACTGATACCAGTCAGAAGTTCACCTCAAAGTCTTTAAGGCATTTTAAAGGGAGGAAAAAACCTCTTGGAAAAATTGAAAAAGCCCATTCAGACATTTTTAAGATGGAGCATTTAAAACTTTTCATGTTGAAGCAGTATTTTCTTTAGAGATGGGCCTAGATTGAATTTATTTTAAAAAGCTACAATGAAGCCACTTACTTTTGGGTCAAACAAGCCATTTTGGTCAAACAACCTTTTCTACTTTCATTTTGCTAAAGCCCTCTGTCTTCCTTTGCTCTCCACTTCTTCTTACCCTCATTGTGAGCTGATTTTAAACTTTTTATTTCAGGTTATTTGCTTAATTTGGGAAACTTCAAGACCATTTACATAGTTTTGCTTCACGTAGGAGACCTAGTTTGCTCTCCAGATGAATGTCTGTGGAATTGTGAATTTCATATATCCCAATCTGTTGTTTCAGGCATGCCAAGAAAGACCCTCTGGAGCCTAGAAGAGGCACATGGACCGGTGCTTTCTGCCCTGCTCTTGGTGGCGGGAGCTCCCAACTCGCCATGACTTACAGTTGTTTGAACCCCTTCTGCGTGTGTGCGTGAGTAAAATGTACCTTAGTTCAGAGAGCAGAAATGTTTCATTTTACCTCTCGTTTAGTATAATCTTTAGCTGCAAACTAACAGAAAAGCATCTCATGAGACGGATGATTCAGAATGAAAATAAAACCGCTGGCTTCAAATTACGCGAAGAGTCGTCTTAGAGGAAGCTTTTTACCCCTAACAGTAATGGATGACACAGACTCTTCAAAAACAGCCACAGAATCGAATGCGGCTGGTTTTGCGGTGAATGTTTAGAGACTCATTAGTGAAGCATAACTGATGCGATCAAAAATATGAAAAACTGCTCAACTGACAGGAATAAGGGCTTTGGAAACTGGGTTGATAATACTTGATTGCATTTAGGGGTGTTTTGAAATCTAACTTCTGTTCGTAAAATGCTCTGCAGTTTTAAGATGAAAGCATGGGATATTCTCAGGGAAAGAATATTGAGAAGATTGTCCCTTGGCAATATGCCACCAGAAGTATCTCAGCTGATGAGCTGGTGGTCATTATCCCCAAGACAAAGTCTGTCTTGGGATCGGAGGAGCAGGTACAAGTTGGAGTACGTCCTGCCCTGGGCCAGCCAATAACCTCCCTGCTTTCTTCTCCTGTGTGGTTCACACAGCTGCGATGGTAGGTTTGGTCGGACCCTGTTTCAGTTGGTCTCTGCTGGTTGCAGTAGAGCAAGGGTAGGGTGGGTCTTGCCTTCCATGAGGACAACTGGTAGGTACTTACTTTGCTTTACATAGGAGCGTTGGACCAAGGTTCAAAACAGGGACAAAGAAAGGTAAGAAGCTGGTTTCTCCACAGCAAGAATTTCTCCTGGGACAGAAGCAGTTTGGCTTCTCCCTGGAGATCCTTGGCCCATGTGGACGACTAAGCCTTTTGCTTTGTTGCTCACCCTTCCCCAGCAGTCTGCTGGCTGGTGACACTTGAAAAAACCACATCAGCAGGAGCACAAAGGCAAATTCACCAGATAGCGGAACTAATCCGGTGCCTTGACCTTGGCTGAGCCTCTTGACACAGACGTTAGCGAGCAGGTAGGAATCAGAACAGAGTTTGCGTTGACGCAGATAACACCAACCCACGTAACAGCTCGCTTTTCCCTGACACATCTGCACGGTGCTTTGCTTCCATAGGCAAACCAAACCCTAGGTGAGGGATTAGGAAGATTGGTATTTTGAGATTCAGCAGTAATTCCTACAATATTTTTCAGTTTAGTTTTCATTTGCATGTTTTCCTTTTAAGAAAAAAAAAAAAAAATCATCACAGTTGCTCTCAAGGAAGGTGAAGTGCATTCCTTAACGTGGCTAGTGGCTCTCTCTATGCTTTTGTGTCTGATTCATCAGGTGGCGTGGCCACACCTGGCCTTCCGAGTTTGGATGTTGTTGTTTCTGCTTGCGGCGTGGGAACGAACGTTCCCTCTTAGGCATCTCTATTCCTGTTTCTCTCTTACATAATCCTTTGGAAAGAAGCTGTGGCAAATGATCTTCCCGCTGCTTCATGCCCTACACGTGGAACTGATTTGGGGGAACACAGTGTTTTCTTAGGACTTGATATCCTGCACTGCCTGACGTTTCTGGAAGAAGGGCTCGCCTCCCCGCATGCAACTGCCTTTGTTCTGGGGTGGGCTTGTTGGCGTGAGTGATGCTGCTTGCGGTGTGGGTACACACAGGCTCCGTGCCACTGCTTGGTTTTCCCCTGAAATGTCTCTGGTTTATCTTTTCTCTTTTAAATCGAGGGCATACGTGGTATATAGAAATCTGCACTGTTGGTTCTATAAAATTCATCACAGCGTTGCCTAAAGGTTTCTGTCAGGTTTTGGACTCCACCAGTCTCCGCTCTGCGTTAAGTCAAAGCTGGTGTCAGACAGGAGCCAGAGCACCAGAAGAAAAGCTCAAAGTTTTGAAGGTCAGTGCCTAAAGTCATTCAGCAAATGTTGGCACGTCAGCCAGCCCAACAGATAAAAACTATCTCCCTTTTTTCCTATTTTTTTAACTTTTTTGCTTCTCAGAGATAATAATAGACATAGTGACTGAAGCCGTCTATAACAGCAAGTAAATGTCCCATCACAAAAATGCCAGCTGCAGAGGGAATGGTGTGGGCAGTGGCAAGAAGGATGCACAGTTTTGAAGGTGACAGGAGATCTTTTTGCTTCCCCTGACTGTTATAGAGATGCTCTGTCTTGCTTTGCATCGTCGTGTAGGCTCAGAAAGCATCTGCCTTCCCCAAACCTTGCTGGGAACAAAGCAGGGGTGACCAGCAGCTCAAGTTTTTGTGTTATTTCAGGCGCAGCCTGCCAGTCCGACCCGCCTGCTCTGGAGTGGTTTGGGCAGTCGCCCAGGCAGAGCTGCTGTCCTCGACTATATTCTCTATAATAAATGCGCTCTGGCAGTGCCTTATCTTCTAGTAAGGACAAGAGATCCAGTCTCCAGGCCCAGCTGGATTATGCTAAATTCGCCAGGCGCTAGTTGCGATGCTCGACGTGCTAGCTTTGCCTTTCTAACTTTCGCTCACTTTGAAATAGAGAGTGCAAGCAAGTTCAGGGGAGCAAATTAGCCAAGGGAAATCTTCTTCTATCTGTCTTAATTAAGCATTAATAAAACCTGTCATTGACTCTCCCCTGCAGTTATCAGCCAGTCAATGGTATATAGTATTTCAGTCAATCATCTTCCCTTCAGGGTCACTGAAGGACTGGCCCAGTCGTGCCGAAGGCAGTGGGAGCCAGTTCATTGACATCGGTTGGGCTCCCTTTGGTCCTGTCTTGTATGCAAAATGCCTTATGATTACAGAGGCAGAAGCGTTACCCAGTAATAAATCCCCCCGTGTGCTAAGATTGATCAAAAGGTCTTCATGCATCTGGACATCCACGTACCAAGGGCCATCTGTGCCCAGAAACCAAATAACCGCACCTCTGTCTGTATACATAGACCTCGTACTTGGTTCGTCCTGCCTGTGCTCGGGAAGATTGGTCTCCTCCCTTGGGGAAATAATACTTAGGTAGGGGTTAAATGATGTGTGAATATATGCCTACAAGAGCCAGGGGAAACCTTCTGTCATGTCAGTTCTGGCCCTGGACAGTAAATACAGACCTGATGCTCAGAGTAGAGGGGGCAGATGGAGGGAAAAACGAAAGCGAAATGTCTACAGACCTGGAGACTTCCAAATGGGAGTATTCAGCCAATATACAGCCAAGGAATAAAAACAGAAAATAAAGCCCAAGATTTTGGTGCTGTTTGAAAACAGTGAGTTTTGTATACTGTAAGTTTTTATGCAAATTAATTTTTGCACATCCTTGTACCAGTCAGATAAAGACACCGTGTGAGCTCGGGAAAGGAAGCTGCTATTGGGGAGGTACCCGCACGCGAGTTTGCCACATACAGAGCATCTGCAAGACAGTAACTGGAATGGCGTTTCAAGAAACAATGAGAGCCTGAAGAAGTTCAGTCCCTTTAGTTTTCCACTCTCTGTCTATGGTGTGAAATGCAGGAACGAGCAGCCTGGTCTTCAGGGAAAAGCAGGAGCAGACAGGAGCTGCATCTCATGTTTTAGGGGAAATTTTCCAAGGCATGCTCACTTCCTAGCCACGGGACCGAGCACATAAATTAGCCCTGCCTCTGGCTGCCTGTAATTGACTCCTGCAGCATCTCTTCACGCCACACCTTGGGTAGCCCAAGTCCCACCTATGATGGGGCAGCGTGTGATTCTGCAGGGGCAGCGTTCCTGGCAGATGGTGGTACCGCATGTGTGATAACAGACCTCCTTTCGTTTGCACAAAAGGGAGATTTCATCCAGCAACCCAGTGTAATTTGGTTCAAAACTGAAGCTAAAACCTCTTCCATTACTCTAAGCTGTTTGTTTAATTCTCTGTATTACTTAATGTTCTATTAAAAGTCTCTCTTCTTAAATGCTTATTGAAGCAAGCCAGAAGCGCATAAAACTCCTAATGTAATCAGCAATAAAAATAATTCCAAAAACCAATTACTTCATTAATATGGAAAGAAGTGCAAATTGCACAGAAGCAAATTTGCTTACAGGTAGAAAGCTGGTGCAGCACCATTAATGGTAATGGACTGTTAAGACCGGGGACAAGGACTCCTCTTGTTTAATCAGGACCCACTTCAGGAGAAGGACATTCAGCTCCTGGCAGTGGTTTTGTGCTGTTGTTTCTTGTGCTTTTTTCTTTTGTTTTGTTCTTTTTTGTTAGGGACTGGTGACATTCTCAGAGTCCAAGGCTTTTTATTACTTTTTTTTTTAACCAAATCTAGAACAGCAAAGTACCGGTAATATCTTTCCTTGACGTTACCCCGTCCTTCCCACGACATTATTGCCTGCTTTGTACGAGCAGTGTCTCAAGGAGATAATGCCTTTCCCCTCTCCTCCCCGTGAAGGAGCAATTCCTTCTTGTCAACACCGCAAGCAGCACTTTTCAGCTGTGGCAGCATCCCGTAGCTAAGCAACAAACAGCATCCCCAAACAAGAAATCAAGGTGTATGGGAGAAAAAACCTACTGCGTGCATTATAGAGCAATCCAGTGAAAATTGCTGCATCACGGTTACTTTTGCTTCATGCTAAAAAAGAATCAGGCTGCTACCTCTTGAAAACAAGCCATTCTCTGAAGCTGAAGGGCTCTTGCTGCCTCTTTTTGCGTTAGCCGTCAGGAGAATTTCGGTCCTGGCTCAGTCCAGACAGACTTCCAGAGGGGTCATCTGGGCACGCAGGGCTGAGAGCATCGCTCTGATTCCCATCTTCTGCGGGTAGCAGAGAAGAAAATTGGGACATGAGTGGGAATTGTGACCAGTGGTTCAGGCCCACCTTGGCAAAGCCAGGGAGGGGAGAGCAGGGCTGTAAAAGCATTGCACCCAGAGCTGGGATAGCGCTACAGTGCTGTGACTGGAAATACGCTGGGACTGTTGCTCCCAAATACTGAAATCTTCTATAGGAGAAAAAATTTACTAGTATACTTATGGACATGGGTCTTGCTGGGTGGTGGCTGGGAAGTTTTTTGGTTGCTTTTGGTTTCCAACCAAAAACCATACTCTTCACACTGCTTGGTTAAAGGCAAGTGGCAATGCCAATCTATGCAGCTGTGCCTTAAACATCCCCTTCCACTTGTTTCTTTGTCCCGCTCCCATTTTCTTTTCCCCTCTCCCACATACACTGCCTTGACTGAATGGACTGAAGCACAATTTCTCTTTAATAGGCAAGTGACTTTTAGCTGGTGCCTGAGTTATGGCCTAACATGTGTTTCATTATAGAAGTCGTAATAACCTTACCATGTAGCGTACATTTTGTTTTTCACGCGCTTAGTAATGAGAAAACAAAGTTCACCGTGTTAACAGAGTAAAAGCACCTAATGGGCAGAATCCCTTGCCTGACTGATTGATAGCTCAGCAAGGCTACTATAACAAGCAAATAATAAATGTATAATGAGCTGTTTCTCAAATCAGGCTCGTTTGACTTATTCTAGAGAAGATACTCAGAATATTATTAGCGTAGGCTTGGAGGAAGGCTGTGTAAGAAAAGCATTAGAGCTGAGCAGTCTTCTGTGGCGTTATATTTAGAAATTTGCTAGGAGTATATTATTGACTACAGTCAATAAACATGATGACCAATACATCAGCAACATTTAAAGAGGATGCTCTGGATCAACAAATAGACTTCACGGCCAGCCAGGGATTACTTGTTCAACTGTGAACCTGAGTCTGAGAACAAAAATCTTTGCTAAGAAACATGCTTGGGATGGAGCTCGGTCAACAGAGTACATTAAATACCAATACTCACCCAGAAAGTGAATTGGTGCAAAATGTCATTTGAAAAATTGCATCTAATGCAAGTGCGTAGAGAATAGCAAGCCCCTGACAACCACTAGCCCGCTGTCGGGAGGGGAGGGACAATCCGGAAGACGTAAAGCATGGAAACAAGGATCAGTCTGGATGTTCATCCTACTCTGGCATGAAGGTCCTGGTGAATTTAGGGGCTGCGAATTCTCATTCCTTCAAACGCTAGGATTGTCTCCACAATCTCCCATCAGGGGCATCCACCCCTGGCACAACTATTGCTTTCTTCAACCCAAGAGGAGGAGATGTGCCCCTTCAGACACAATGAAGTGATAAAAAAGGTGGCAGAAAGCTTTTATTGACGGGAATACTCACACTCGTACCTTCTAAAATACTGATGATGGTAATCCACCTCTGCATTCAAGAACCACTAAGGTCATAGCAAAGGTAAGCTGGCCTTCAGGGATGGAGGTGATCTGCACACCTGTGTTGTCCATTGGATCCTGAAATTAATAATAATAATAATAATAGTAATAATAATACTAGTAGAGAAATGGCTGGCAACTTTACTGTGAGGATCCCGTATCATATGGGAGACCCCTGAGCTGCCCCTCCTGCCCTGGGGTAAGGTATATTGTGTTTGAAAGAAGTTCAAAGCATTTTGTTGCCTTAAGTTACAGATGGAGGGGACTTCCGCTCCTTTTTGGGTTCAGACTGGAGCTGTGCTGACTTATGCCAGTTTGTCATCTGGCCCCTACGGAGGAAACCCTTCAGAAACAGACAATTTCACTTTTTTCATCTTTACTTAAAGCTTTTTCCCATCTCTGGGAAGCTGCCATTTCTGACTTCCCCTGGTCCTCACCAGAGAAATAAGCTCATCCCTCACTTGCCAAGGTGTTAAGTAGTTTCTTACAGCAATGCTGTGGAAATCATAAATCCTCTGTGTCATCAGGCCATTTGGAAGGCCATCTGGGGACGGGCTGAGCAGTGTGGATGGCTGCAGTCTTGATTTGATAAATTCATTCTACCAACCTGATGTTCTCCATGGCTCACGCCAAACCACGTTGCCTGAGCCCCAGACCCGGCTGTTGCACTCTCACGGTGTTTTCCTCAGACTTTGGTGTCACCACTTTGCAACTCCACGGTCAAGGGAACTGCTTGGAGTTAAAAAGGAGAGGGTTAATCCAGAACATCACATCACAAAGTTAAAATGCACATATTCAGTGGTTGTTACTACACTTATGCAATAGCAAAGCAATATTTGCTTATTTACATTTTTACTGTTACCCATAGCTTGAGTGAAGCTGCTTTTCCTGTTTGTGCATGTACTGTGCCCTTTGATTTCTACGGCACCGTGATTTCATTGCTTTGCCCCTTGGAAGTTTTTCCTTAATTGTTCCCTGCAGCTGAGCAACCTGAAACCACCTGTATAACTTAACTCTGTCTCAGGCTTATAATTCTTTCCCCAAACCCCTTGTTTATTTGTAATCCATAATTTATTATTTTTTTAAGTTTAAGTCCTTTGGACTGGTCTGAAAACGGCTTTGCCTTTGGACTTGATGTACATCAGGGGGTTAACATGGAATGCTGTGGTATGTATAGCTTTCCACAGGGACGTGACTCGTGGAAGTCAGACCGATAGGACAGCTGGGGTGGGACCTGCATCACTTACAGCAGGTTGCGTGGCTGCTTTAGCAGGCAGCCCTCTGGGCTGAGATGTTCATCTCAGGAAGGAGGAATTGCCCTCAGCTGGTCCTGGTGTCTTCACAGAGGGATCCTGGGCCCAGACAGCTAAATTAGGGAGAAGGGATCCCTTTGCAAGCACCGTGGAGCTGCAGGCACTCTGTGACTGTGACTCAGTTTAAGCAAGATGTTTAATCGTGGGTTTGTTATCAGGCACCAAAGGAGCCCCGTTGCCTCCGGTGCTGAAACACCTGGTTTCATGCCCTCATTGTGGCCTCGGCGGCAGCGCCAGAAACAAAGTGGAGAGTGCTTTAGGCCAACAGGCTCCAACCTGCAGGTCTGAAATTACAGTTCTTTAAAGAAGTGCCTGGACCTTCACAGAGGGTGCATCGGCTGAGGGGCAGGTCTGGCATGACCAACCATCATGCCTTAGCGTGACCGAGGCGGAAAAGAGGGAGACTTTCCGACGAGGGGAAAAAAGAAATTCTGCATATCAAGAAACTTCAGCCACTCGGGCTTGGAAAATTGCTCTACTGTTTCTAAACTTTTCTTCCCCGTGCAATCGACAACGGCTGCTTTGAAAATGGGCTTCTCTGGGGGAGGGTGGTGGGAACGCCGGGCTGCGAGGGACTGACCTCATTTCCAGCACGCATCGCCGCTCAGCCTGGCAGGCCTCTCTGGAGCTTTCTGTAATATATACAGCCATTTCCCTGGCTTTTCTCAAAATAATAATAAGAGCATAACTTGCCTCTAATAGCGCCTGAGGCAGCTGCAAATGCCGCTCACCCCCAGGACTGCCCTGGCTCTCGAGAGCTGCTGTGGACGGGGTGACATATGGGGGAACTGTGCCGAGAACGGGGTGGGTTTTTTTTCCTCTCTGATCTTGTCTTGCTGACCATTTTGCTGCCTTCTGAGCAGCGTGTGCATGGGGGCAGAGGCGGGGGATTGATGATGCTGATCCAGCTGGGAGAGCCGCTGCTTCTCCTTTCACCATGGTAACAAGGAGGAATTTGTATGCAGTGAGGATGGGAAGGTTTGTGGTATGTTATTGGGAGGGGTCGGAGAATTTTTCTTGTGAAAACTCTTTGGTCAAGGGGAGCGGAGGAGGAAATTGCCTTTTCGGTAGATCCCTGCAATTCCTGGCTTGGCAGAAGCAGGATCGTTTTTCCCTCAGCAGGTGCAGTGTCCTGTCAGTGCTAAAATAACTGAGGGAAAGTAGCTGCCCCTGCAGCTGGGGGGAAATCCATTCCCTCCCTCTAATTTGCTGTCTCGGGGACTTCAAAAGGAGCACACAAGTGCATCGGTCCCGAGTGGTCAGACTCTATTTGCTGCCTAGTGGGATTTTCACCCAGTTTCCAGTCTTTCCGTTCCCACCTGATAATCTCTCACTCTCCTCTTCTCATTTTCCTTCGGTATTTAGAAATCTGTCCTCCAGCCTGGCCCCACACACCGCTGGAGCAAGGTTTGCCATCTGGAAAGGCTGCCAGGGCTGCATGCCCATGGCAGCAGCTGGGGCAGGAGGCTGCATGGTGGCCCAGGACCCCCGTCCCAGGCACCCTTCCCTTGAAGGAGAAAGGGAGGTTTCTCCCAGCACCCCTGGACCGGTATAACTGGGAGCCCTTCGCTTGGAGATCTGCAGATGGAGCTACTACTCGGGCAGTAGCCAAGTTTGCGGCTGGGCACTACTGCTTGGGCTTTGCTTTTGGTGCTAAACAATGGGGCATCCCTGAGAGGAGAGGGTGAAAAATAACATAAGAAATGCTCTGTGGTGATCATCCTGATGGACTCTCGCAGAAAGAACTCACTGAGGCCAGAACTGCCCCGTAGCTGTCCTTCAAACGCTGGTGGCATCGCCTGGGAGCCTCGTGGCCAAGGCTGGAGCGCTGCTCCCACCGGGTTTGTGCCAGCCCAGCAACCCCGGGTGAGTTTATTGTGCAATAAATCACAGATTCTTGTTGAAAGAATCTTCCCCCCCACCCCCTTTGCCTCCACTTTGCTTCCCTCAGTCGCGCCCTGCACCGTCACAGGAGAGCATCCAGCTGCAAAGATTTACTAGCACAAACACCTTCCACTGTTAAAAATGCTTCACTGACTGGGGCAGGAGACTCTGCTCTGGGGAGAACACTGCCAAGCAGTTAGACATGTTGTTTTACAAAAATTAGAGCTAAAATATGAAGCAGTTTAGGTTTTTACCACTCGGCTGTAATCTCCACTTTACGCTGTTTGTCCTTTGGAGCTGGATAGAAATCGACTCTCTCCCTGGTCTGCAGCCATTCTTTTGTGTTGGCAGCAGCTCTAATTATGCACCAATTAACCTTAATTAAACCAATTCCTGTGTAACTGCACATGCAGACAATGCACTGAACAAATGGCCTGACAAATATTGTCACTTAAAAGGCATAAAAGCACATCAAAAGCTTAATTGGAAAGTCAGATTGTAAATTGCTGCAGATTTGTAGCTCTTTGTTCTTTAACACGATCGAACAGGAGTAGTGGCCAAACACCCCGAATGCTCCCCAAACCTTGGCTGAATTAATTTTCTCAGGCTGCTGAGGCCAAAATATATTATTTGTGTAGGAAAAGGCAGCGATGGAGCATGCTTAATTGTAGCAGCTGGCAGGCTGGTCTAGAGGGCATCAGGATGGCAGCACCAGGTAGAGAGCCACCAGGTTCCCATTCTAGAGCCTGGGTGACTTTGGGCAAATTGCTGGATTGTTTGGCGATCCCCGCTGACCTCTGCCTGGCTGCTTGTCTACAAAATGCTCCCTAAAGCTGAGACCGTCCCTCCCGTCATGCAACGGAGCTGTAATTTTGTTGGAAATGGGATGATTTGCACCCTGTAAGCAGTAACGCAGCCAACAGATGGTGCTCGTACATACAGTTACTCCAGGTTTCTTCCAAAAATGCCATGCAAGCTTTCTTCATTTTATGATGCAATATTTTTTGGAGGGAGCTGCTGCAAACAGCGCACGTTTTACCTTAATTTTCCTGAGCATAATGAGCCCTTGGGACTACTGGTGTGTGGACCGAGTCCTTGCCAAAGGGATTACGCGCCTCCAGTTTGGCCCTTTTTCAAAGTTTGATATAGGGGAAATAAGTTAAACGGGGAAAAAGTCCAGGCTCTGCATCACTTATTTATCCTCTAGTGAGAAAAAAAAAAAAAAAGATTGCAAGACCCTGAGATTGGTTTGCAGCAGAGCAGCAAGAAAGTAAGTCATAACTAGCACTGAATTCAGGATTTTGCCTTCCCTGCTGTTCGTAAAATGTGTTTGGTTGGAAAAAAAAAAAAAAAAAGAAAAAAAAGCCCTTCAAATCCTTTAATATGTATTGACTTTCTGGTGGTTCAGTTTTATGCTACTGAAGGCTTTCCATTCTGTAGTTAATCAAACAGGCTCTACGCATAGCACTTTGTGGTAAAATATTCTGCCTTGTGAATACTGCAATTAAAAGCAAAGCTAATTAAGCATGTAAATCATGCTCATATGAATTAGTTACTCACACGTTCACTTGGCCACTGGCGCTGATTGCAGTGGGAAGGGGGATTCAACGATCCGTGTGCCTGCGCGGAGAGCCTGCTGCAAGGAACCGCTTGGGAAATGAGGACGCGCGGCCGCGACCACGTGGAGGGTGGTGGGATGATGGTGGTGTCCCACAGTCGGACACAGCCCCCTTGATGTGGAGCTGTGGGTGGGATGGACGGCAGAGGATGCTAAAGCAACTCAAGTCAGGGATGGGGACAAAGATTTCCTCTCTTAAGAGGAAAGGCTGAGAGACCTGGGGCTGTTCAGCCTGGAGAAGACTGAGAGGGGATCTCATCAATGCTTATAAATACCTAAAGGACAGGTGTCCAGAGGATATGGGCCAGACTCTTTTCTGTGGTGCCCAGTGACAGGACAAGGGGCAATGGGCACAAACTGGAACACGGGAAATTCCACCTCAACGTGAGAAAAAACTTCTTTCCTTTGAGGGTGGCAGAGCCCTGGAACAGGCTGCCCAGGGAGGTGGTGGAGTCTCTGTCTCTGGAGGTATTCAAAACTCATCTGGATGCATCCCTGTCCAGCCTGCTGTAGGTGACCCTGCTCCGGCAGGGGGTTGGACTAGGTGATCTCTGAAGGTCCCTTCCAGCTCCTGCCATTCTGTGATTATGTGATTCTGCGATTAACCAGCCACCTCGCAGCGCCATTTATGAAGTGACGTAACCTCATCCTTTGCTTCCTGAAATAGATGGAAACACCTCTCTCGGCTGTAATAGTGTTTGGGATTGGGTGCAGAGCGAGTCCAGTAAAGGGATTCAGCTCTGGCGTAAAACACGCTCCCCGGAGAAGCGACAGAAGCAGTCCCGCTTGCTTCCTGCTGACTGGGCGCAGCCCAGCAGCCGCCCTGCGGTGCCCAGCAGAAGCTGGGGTGACTCGAGAGCGTTCGATGAAGTTTTGTAGGTCTGTTGAGTGGAGCATTTCGCGGCAGGCGTGAAAGCCAGCTGCCTTGCAGCTCACCCCTTGCAGCCTGGAGAAAATGACTGGGAGGTGGCATGCCTGGGAGCAGAGCTAGGGGCAAATGGCCTGGTGTGAAGAAGAGAGAAAAAGGAAGGAAAAACCTTTTGCAAATGAGACAACAACAGAAAATGTGTTTTGGCAGCTGGACTGGTGTGTGAAAGCCCGGGCAAAATATAGATGGGGGTAAAAATGGCTGCCAGCCTTGGGGACGGTGCTATTCCCAGAATTGCACGCAGAACCAAGATTTTTTTCCCCCAGGAGCATAATTATTTTTTTTTCCTTCCAAGCCAGCCATCGGCCTGCATTGGGTGGTGAGAAATCCCTGCTGTCTGCCAGAGGGCACAGAGGAAGTTCTGCCAGCTGCTCCACTGGTGGCTCTCCTTCTCCGCCACGTTCACATGCACCCTGCACGGACACAGCAAGGTCTTGAAAAGCACTTAAGGGCATCCAACTTGCTTTTCGTTAAAAAGGATGGGCACCTGGATGGCATTCAGCGAGGCCAAAGGGCAGCAGATGGCCGAGCAGGCTCTGGGCTCGAGGGCCAGGGGAAGGTGCTTCTGAAGAGCAAAGGAGAGAAGCTGCCAGGCTGAGTGGGAAGCCACAGACAGCTGGCTGCAAAATGCTGAGCGCAGAGATATTCCTGATTTTTTTTTTTTTTAAATTAAATAAAAAATAAAAATTGTGTGCACCTCTTGCAAGAGCTGGGGCTGGGATATTAAACTGCGCATTTTATCACCCCCGCCTGTTTGAAAGCAAGAGCCTGCTTCCGAGGTATTTTCAGAGAGCAGGGCTCACTTTTCTGAACGTGCCAAGCTGAAGATGGCCTTTGCTTTATCGGGCCCAGGAACCCCCTGCTCACCAAGACCTGGGCTCCAAGCTGTCTTCTGCTCAAAAGCAGCCAGCGCCACGTCCCCTTCTCTCTGAAAAGCATCATCGCCAGCGGCAGCAGCGACTCGTCCTCCTGCTTGGAGCTGGACCAGTGGGCAGCCACAAACAGGAGTAGCCACAAGATGAAGGAGGGGGAGGGTTGTAATCGAATAGTTGGGCACTTCCCCTGGCTGCCTTCGTTCTGTGCTGCCTGGACACTTCATCTGTTGTTTTACACCACGCTGGGGCAGGGGATGAAAGCAAATGGTGCCTACTGGGACATCAGTGTGAACACTGGGGACAAACACTGCCTCTCTGAGTCTAAAAATGAATTTTGTCTCTTGTCTGCCATCAGTGATGTATTTTTCTATGGCAAACTCCTAAGTACTAATGAACCGTCTGGTAGCAGGGGAAAGAGTAACAGTGTAATTTCCAGTAGCTCTGGGCAAATTCACTTACACTGAGATTAAACAGCCATAGGAGCTATTTCACAAATTTTTGCCAGCTCAAGCTCAGAAGGCACAAGGAAGAGGCTCCCCAGAAGCTTATTTTAACCACAGACCCTGACGGGTGAGGATCCGGCTCTGCAGTGACAAGATCCATGCATCTGTGTGGGATTCCAATGGAGCCAACTTAATTGCAAATCAAGTTGTCAGACAAGTCCCCCAGCATCTCTTTCCCTCCCACGGCACAGTCTCAGCACTGTCATTACTGCAGGCGGCTCTACCGTTTGCATCTCCTGCTGCAGTCATTAAAGGAGTTGCAAACACGCCAGCCTGAATGTGTCACCCTCACCCTGAGCCTCTTCACGCCCCAAAAGAAATTCCTGATGCCTTCAGCAGAAGTCTATGGATGAGCCAGGAGAAGAGGAGCCTGGGGAAGCCGTTGGTGCTAGCTGTGGGCTGTCTGCTGGTGTGTCCCAGGATCTGCACTCCACAATTAGAAGCTGGAGGAAAAACTTGAGGAGCAAACGACTCCCCTAAATGTACCTGCTGTTCCCAGGTGGGTGGGAGTGATGATCTGGCTACGCCGACACCTGAGATTCTTCTATTCTGGAACAGGTATTTTGGGTCACCTTGAGGAAGATACTTAATCTTCCTGTGTTTCCATTCCCCAGGCGAAAGACAGAAATAGCAGCACTGCCTTCCTTCCAGCAGAGTAAGTGCATTAAAGATTGCGAGGTGACGGGAGCCCTGGAAGTGCCTTGATGGAGGAGATTCATTTGAATACATTTGCTGTGCATTACTCACTCATCCCTGAGTTTTAATCTTCTCCTCCTCTCCATCATTGTAATCTAAATTTCCTTGAGCTCTCTCACTAGAGCTCAGCCCCAGTTTAATCCCCAACTCGTTTGAGTGATTTCTCCAATTTCTCCTTTAGCAAATAGTGAGGCTTATGTTGGTCCTCATCTCTCCTTTGAGTCTAGTACGGAAGAGCCGCTAACACTCCCTTTGCAGGGAGCACCAGCAGTTTCTTTGGGAGCTTGTGCAATGTCTCTGAATAATTTCTCTTCTGCTTTTCCAGTCCGGTGACTCGCGTTTCACAGCCTTTTCCAGACCTGCTGAGACATCTCTTGTTGGGCGGGTTGGAAGTCCACTCTCCATCAAAGCGGCAGCAGCCTGCCCTCTGTCTTCCCTCCTGCAGGATGTTGTGGTCTGGGCAGAGGCGCATGGGGTACCCCTTGTTCACGCTGACAGAAGCCCTGTATTTTGCAGAGGTGCGGCTGGGTAAGCTGGGCGAGCAGCGGGACCGAAGCCCCCCGGCCCCGCGTTGCACGTGATAGCCAAAGCTGTTCTGCTTTCCACACCACTGGGCTTTCGGCAGGGCCGAGCGCTCAGGATGCTCCTGGGGGCAGCAAGGCTACATCTCATTTCTGGGGGTTTGTTACCGCCGTTGGGGCTGGGGCAGAGCTTCCGCTTTGCAAAAGGTGATGATTATTTTTTTTTTTGCATACCTTGCGTGTCATTCTTGCATATTAAGCAGCGCCGCCAAAGTAATTTTCCTCCACGGCAGGTGCTACGTTTGGACTTTTTTTTTGATTTGTTAACTTCCAGCTTTGTTGACTGTTTTTCCCGCAGGATTATTTGTTACTCTATTAGCAAACAGGTCCTGGCTCACATAGGCAGAAATGTGCGGGAGGCATATAATTCCCAATTTATTAGCTTAGTTCCCACGGTGTTATCAAAAATTGATTGTAATGCTTAGTGGCATTACCAGTACCTTCCTATCATAACAACGGTATTTACTGTCGGGAACACTATTTGTGCAGCGGTTGTGTTACACCACAAATAATTATATTACTTGTATCCAATTTGTATCATTACACATAATGCAACTGTGCCTGCTGCGTAGTATCATACTTCATTAATGCCCGAGGCACAACAGCATCACATAAAACCCATCCTTGGCACTTTTCATTTGAAATGATATTCTACTAATTATTAAAATGTAGATCAAAAATGACATATCCCAACTATTAAAAATATAGAAAGGAAAGTCACCGCCGTATTAATAGAGAAAGAACACTAGTTAAAATTCATTGCTCTGAAAATGATTGCTATACAAATTTAAGGAGATGCTGTCAAGTTTGGTAAACCCCAGAAATGACAAGTCTTATTTTCCTGCATTTCTCTGCAAATTTCCCGCAACTCTGTGTGTCCTTGTGACGATAAAGTGCTTAAGTGCGTTTTAGAAAGCAGTGAAAATTCAGTTATTTATATGCAGACCTACGACAGGAGGACAGCACCATCCTGGCCTTGAGGGGCCAGTACCTCTGCTCCACCGTTTGCGTGACCCTGACACCGCGTCCCCTGGACACTGCAGAGAGGGGGCGATCTGTGTAACTTGGCCAATGGTCCCTCCACAGATGCCCTTCGCATCCCGCAGCTCATGGGGGGGCTGCTGAAATGTTCAGTTAGCTCCTCTGGGAGCAGCCGCTGCATGGCTATGGCTGAAATTCCCTTTTGGGCTCCTCTCGCTACGTAGGGCTCCTCCTTACAAAGGCTGCTTAGAAAAGGACCTACGTAGCCTTTCTCCATGCATGACAAGAGGAGCACAGAGTGACAAATTCGGTTAAGTTTCTTCCACTTTTGAAAGTCTTCTGCATGGGATCTGCTCCAGCAATAGAGCACAGTCCTTGTAACTTCACCTGAATTCCAAGACACTCTAGAGGAACCTGCCGAAATCTCCTAAAAAGAACCCCTCAGCAATCAAAAGATGCACCTTGACCCACACAGCCAAACTTTGTTTGAGAAGGTCTCGTTATTCTGAAGGCTGTTAGTGACGTACCAAATGTGTTCTGATCCCAAGAATACTGGGTAAATGGTGTGTAATTTCAGAAGAAAATGTTTGTGAACACTTTTGCCTATTAAAGAGAGATTTACATATTTATGTGAAAATAAATCTATGAGATGCCAAATTTAAGTTAACTTTTTTGGAAGCATTTAAGGGCACGTTATGTCAGCTGTGCCATGCTGTGGGAAGGAAGAGATTTCAAAGAGGCTATTCATAAAATAAGGTTCCAGGGGCTCAGGTCAATTGTCACCACACCTCATGGTGATGAGCTCCTCTCTGTGTCAGCAAATGAACAGGGATATCAAAGTCTAACCCGTACCAAGGGTTGAGGGTCAAGTCCACCGAGTCTTGTCAGAGAGGTGTATCTGGAAGGTTTGGGGCAATTCAGAAGGGTATGAGATGGATTTAATTAAATTAAAGAACTTTTGCGCATTTCCAGGAAGCAGGAGCATTTTCAACTTTCGGTGCAGGATGAGGTAAAGAGGGCAGAACGCAGATGGAAAATAATTGCATGTATAATATTAAAGCACACGTGAACTACCTTTTTGGTAAGACAGTTATCAAATACGTAGACAAGGCATGGTCCATCTCTAACTTAGGACATAGTTTAAAAATAACGGAGATTTTTAACATATTCGTTGAAGACCTCTCTAAAACTAATGGCAGTTGAAAGCCAGATGAAGTAGCTATTTTATCTGGCAAGCTTCCATGCAAAATTTCCTGCTGATGCTGGCTCAGACAAATGGAGATTTGCCGGGGAGAGTGAGGGAGAACAAAGTGCTATAGAGCTTTATTGGATGAGGCTTGAAAGGTTTCTGCAAGCTTCTATCGCAAGGTTTATGAACCTTGGGCTTGTTAACTTCAACACAGTTTTGTTCAGCGTTTTAACCCTGCTTTATTTCCTGTGGTCCGGATGACACATTTACACATCCTCAGGAAATTTAGTGGGATGCTCTTCAAACAACGTGTGACTCTGCACAAATAAGGGCAGAAACTTGCTGGTTTTACCTCAATATATAAAAGTTTTTGAATATTGCTATATAAAGTGCTTTTCTCTTGAAACGTCTTCTTTGGTTAGATCATGTAAATTTAGTGCTGGCTGTTGCTTCTGCAAGATGAAAAGTATGAACAACTCATGAATATTTCATCATTTGTTTCTGCACTGGTCAGAAATGGTAATTTGAGCTCCAGAGTGTAGAGATTTAGCAAAAGAGAGCTGGACATTCAGAGGATAAATATAGAAAAAAGTGCTTTTGACGGGATTTTTCCTTGGAGTGCTGATATGTAGACAAGTCGCCTAAAGGATATGAAACTGGGATAATCTACTGAGGGCACACATTTGGGCTGTGCTACTGAAGAGATTCTTGATCTGCCATGCATTTAATGCTATGGTTTTTTCTTTATTTACCTTTTTTTTTTTCCTTCCCTCAGAGAATAACTGAAAGCACCATGTCACCCACAATCACAGGCAAAGCATCACAGAGAAGAGAGCCTTGGACAGGGTCCTCATTCACCTCAGGCTTGACGTGCACCAACATCTCCCTCAGGACATGAGTACTGCCCTGGAAAGGCTTTGAAGGGGAAAGTGTGAGCAAAGGTGCTATAGCTAAAGGCGCATCGGCCTTGATTCTCCTCTTAAGACTTCCTTTACCTTTTGCTATAATGTCCCTAGCCAGCTACCTTGCTCTCTCTTTATGCAATTGGCCATCCTATGAGAGACCCCAGGGGCTAGAATTCAAAAGCGTGTTCTTTGTAACCAGTGTAAAACAAGAGGAGGGCAGAGGAGAATCTCCATCCTTTTTTGGACGCAGGGGGAAACATAATGACAAAGGATGAGGAAAAGGCTGAGGCACTTAATGCTGCCTTTGCCTCAGACCAGTTGTTCTGCAGGTACCCAGCCCCTGAGTTGGAAGACAGAATGAAGACCCTGTAATCCAAGGGGAATCGTTGAGCAACCCGCTACTCCACTTAGACACACACAAAGTCTATGGGGCCAGATGGGATCCACCCAAGGGCACTGAAGGAGCTGGCAGAAGTGCTCACCAAGCCACTTTCCATCATTTATCAGCAGTCCTGGCTAACCGGAGAGGTCCCAGTTGACTGGAAGCTAACAAATGTGACGCCCATCTACAAGAAGAGACAGAAGGAGGATCCGGGGAATTACAGGCCTGTCCGTCTGACCTCAGTGCCCAGGAAGATTATGGAGCAGATCATCTTGAGTGCCATCACACAGCACATGCAGGACAACCAGGCAATCAGGCCCAGTCAGCATGGGTTTGTGAAAGGCAGGTCCTGCTTGACTAACCTGATCTCCTTCTATGACAAGGTGACTTGCTTAGTGGATGAGGGAAAGGCTGTGGATGTTGTTTACCTAGACTTTAGTAAAGCCTTTGACGCTGTTTCCCACAGCATTGTCCTGGAGAAACTGTCTGTTCATGGCTTGGACAGGTATACTTTTCGCTGGGTAAAAAGCTAGCTGAATGGCTGGGCTGAAAGAGTTGTGCTGAATGGCATTAAAGCCAGTTGGTGTCCAGTCACAAGTGCTGTTTGCCAGGGCTCAGTGTTGGGGCCAGTCCTCTTTAATATCTTTCTCGACGATCTGGATGAGGGGATTGAGTGCCCCNCAGCTGAATATGAGCCAGCAGTGTGCTCGGGTGGCCAAGAAGGCCAACAGCATCCTGGCCTGTATGAGGAGTAGTGTGGCCAGCAGGAGTAGGGAGGTGATGGTGCCTCTGTACTCGGCACCGGTGAGGCCTCACCTCGAGCGCTGTGTTCAGTTCTGGGCCCCTCACTACAAGAAAGACATTGAGGTGCTGGAGCGGGTCCAGAGAAGGGCAATGAGGGGTCTGGAGCAAAAGTCTTATGAGGAGCAGGTGAGGGAACTGCGGTTTTCAGCCTGGAGAAAAGGAGGCTGAGGGCGGACTTCATTGCCCTCTACAACTACCTGAAGGGAGGTTGTAGCGAGGTGGAGGTCGGTCTCTTCTCCCAAGTAACAAGTGATAAGACAAGAAGAAACAGCATCAAGTTGCGCCAGGGGAGGTTTAGATTGGATATTAGGAAAAACTTCTTCACAGCACTGGAACAGGCTGCCCAGGGAAGTGGTTGGGTCACCATGCCTGGAGGTATTTAAAAGACCTGTAGACGCGGCGCTGAGGGACATGGTTTAGTGGTGGACTTGGCAGCGTTAGGTTAACAGTTGGACTCAATGATCTTAAAAGGTCTTTTCCAACCTAAACGATTCTATGATTCTATGAATAATTTGCACTAAGGAATATTAAGGGATCTGGGTTTGGGCCACATTATTTTGGGAGTGGGAAATGACATTGCCCCGTGTTCTGGCCTAGCACTAGCAGCTGGCAAATTGCCATTTTCCTGTACTGAGGAATTCAGGGTTTCTTTTCTTTTTCTTTCTTTCTTTTTTTTTTTTTTTAGGAATTCTGATGGAAATCCTGTCCTGCTGTTCACTCAACTCTGAAGCTTACACAAATGTTTTAAGCTCCCAACAAAAGGAATGGTTACAGTTTTTAAAATGACCTTTTCTACAAATTTCCAACTGGCTTCCTTTCTCTTGTGCATTCCTCTGGTAAGAGGAGGGGGAGAGGTTCTGCTATAAGCAGATGAAGCCTTTTTTCAGTAGCTCAGATGCCGACTCCCCATCTCTTCAGCATCCAGAGCAGGCTGTCTGCAGTGGACTCAAAGTTGTCTCATCAGACGTGCGTTTCAGCGTTACCACCTGACATGTTATGACAAGCTTTTAACTTTTGAGCAGTGGTGGATGGAAACGTGTCACTGCTTTGGGAGCAGCACAGCACAGGCTGCCAAATACGGTTCATGCTGCAGTGGTGTCAGCCCCCCCAAGGCAGGCACCCATCCCAGCCATGGCGCTCCATGAGCGAAGAAGCCAGGACTCTTCAGGTGGCCTAAACAGACCCGAGGCAAATAATTTTCTGCGTGAACTACAAGTAAGAGTTGAGCACTGAGGGGGAAGCTGGGAGGCATTTTCCAAGAAATAGGTGTTTATGGGTTTGCAGTACCAAGACTGTCTGTGCAAGAACCCTAAAAGCAGATGTTGGAACTGGAAATTTCCCATGGGCGCCAGTTGGTTAACAGGGGCCTGTACAGGCACTGCTGGTTCATCTGTGCTTATTGCTGCTGGTCGTGGAGTGGAAAAAAAGCATTAGTCTGAAAAAATTCCCCGAGATGAGAGTCTATACTTCAGAGGGCTCGGCTGGCCAGAGCGGTGGAGCAGGCACTGGTGCTGTTTTCACGGTCTCTTAATGACTTGTTCTGTGTTTACTCCCTTGCTGCTCTGTATCCACTTGGGCAAGCCGGAGTGACACAGCAAAGAAGGCTTTTCGTGACAAATTGTCCCTGCTTTCCTGCTGACCGGTGCGTTGTTGTGGGTTTTTCTCTGCTGTGGTGCTGCAGTAGCTCTGTTGTGGCCTCGGGAGATGGCCACCTCGAGAGCTGGTTCCCAACGCTGCCAAGCGCCCCTTGGCGCTGAGCCCATCCCACTCACTGCCATTGCTTCACTGAAAGAGGGGTTAAACCAGCTTTGCGAGTTTGGGATGCACTTGGGAGATGCCTTCGGCAGCGTTGATAGCATGCAAGTGTTCAGATACCCAGTTTCTAGAGGCAGTTGACATTCTCACCCATTTTCTCTGGAGTAATGAGCACTCAGTGCTTCTGAAAACCTGCACTAATTAGCCTCTTTGACATTTTAAACAGCCTTTGCCTTGACCTGAGAGTACAGCTATACCAGTAAATACAGCAGACCAGGGCTGCTTGCTAGCCCTGAGGGCAAGCAGAGTGACCCAGCCTGTGTACCTACAGCTGAGACCTCTTCGGCCCTCAACCAGGGTGGCCGTAGCCATGTCTGACCAAGAGCGAGTTGGCACAAGCCCAATCCATGCCAGGGCATGCACTCAGCACAAAACCAGCATTGCATGATCCCCAGACAGCGCTCAGGCCCTGGGCATGTTCAGCAGAGATGTGTTCTTGGAGATAAGGAATGGGCCATGGGGAATCTGTATGCTGCAAACCCCTCTATCCGTGTGCAGCGTGAGAAAGGCAGGTTGGTCATGGACAAGTTTCAAGGATAAACTACAGGAAAAATCTCACTGCCTTGTTCCTTTCTAAATTTTCGGGAAGGAAAAGGCCTTACTCCTGGCTGCCGGCTCCTCCTGGGGCAACTCAGAGAGCTGCTATGATGGCACCAGCTCAGAGCAACCGGGGTTGATCCCAGCTTGCGTGTTGCTGGACCATTTCATGGGCATAGCGGGCAGATAAGACGCTGAAAAAGAAACAAGCGGCTCAGCTGCACCCCTTCGGCACTGACTGCGTTGAGTCTCCTGCTCTTGCCGCCCCACTGCCCTGTTGTGCAGGCTCCTCGCTGCTCTTTTCGTCAGGCCCTTAGGAGGAAGACCGATCTTGCGGGATAGCTCACATGCGGGTGCATCAGGAGCAATGGCTGCTGTTACCCAGCAGGAGAAGTCATAGAATTGGAGAATTGTCTAGGCTGGAAGGGCCCTTTAAGATCATCGAGTCCAACCATAAACCTAACACTGCTAAGTCCACCACTAAACCATGTCCCTCAGCACCAGATCTACCCACTTCTTAAATTCCTCCAGGGATGGTGATTCGACCACTTCCCTGGGCAGCCTGTTCCAATGCTTGATAACCCTTTCCACGAAGAAATTTTTTCTAAAATCCATCCTAAACCTCCCCTGCCGCAACTTGAGGCCATTTCCTCGTGTCCTGTCACTTGTGACTTGGGAGAAGAGACCGACCTCCACCTCGCTACAGCCTTCCTTCAGGTTGTCCACGTGGATAAAAAAGGGAAAATGAATCCCTGATCTCTCAGGGCTCCCAAAACCAGCCTGCAGGAACGGCTGCATCATTGCAACACTGCTGGCTTTCTCGCAGCCAAATGCTAGCAGCTGAGTTATCTTCACTTTTAACTGAATGATGGGCTTTTCTGTGATTGTAGTGTTTTGATTGAATATTCCCTGCGTCCGGTCCAATTTTCTACCAGCATCAGTCCCAAGCCGGGCCTTGGAGTCTTCTAATGAGGTTAAGAAGCTACTGCAAAATTTAGAGCAAATGGGAAAAAAGAAACATTGGTGACAGGTCACTTAAAATTTTCAAGAGCCATCCTCCCTGGCGGGCTGCCCTTTTCTGTCTGTAATCTGTCCTACAGAGCGGATGGGAGATAACTCATTGGCAGGTCCCTCCCCTGTACCGATAAAAGGGATTTTAATTTACCAGCGCGTTAGCTTGGCACTGCAGAGCAATATTAGAATGATGACTCCCCTCATGCTCAATGCACTTCCAAACCCTATGTATAAACTTTAAAAAAAAGACCTGAGAATTCATTGTTCTTTGGATCAAGAAGAAAAATGGCATGCGTGTCTTGAAGTTTCCCTTATTTAATACCCACAAATATTTTGTTCTGATGCGCTCCCTTCTATCAAAAATATGTGTAGTGTAGTTTTCCTGAGGTTAACCTCCTGTTTCTTAGAAAAAAAAAAAAGTAGAAGAAAATTATCACCTCTGTAGAAGGGAAAGCAGATGCAAAAAAAAAAAAAGGGCAAGAGGCCTGCTCTGCAGAGCTGGAAAAAGATCACATCGCTGATTATTAGAGCAGTAGTTTGATCACACATCCTTTAACTTTGAGGGCGGATTAGCTAATGATGCAATTAGCAAGGAGAATACCCATATTGCCGCTTGCGATGTGCTGGGCTGATCTGTCGCTTACTTTGTTATACAGCTGTCCGCCTACAGCGGGAATCAACACAGTTCAGAGATTCATTTTTTCTATCCATATCCTTTGAAGTTAAAAAAAAACCTTCATTGGCTCTTTCCCGGAGCCCCAGCATTCGGGGCAGGGCAGGATGGACTTTGTTCTCATCAGCATGGTAGTGTTTAATACATATGTTAGAAAAATAGACATTTTGTAGTCTTATTTCCTTGTTTTTATATAAGGTTTTCCTGGCTTTCTGCCTGTCAGATCCTCCTTAAAAACTTCTGCATCCTTTGGCCAGTGTTAGCCATGCTTGCTGGAAGCCTTGAGCTCTCGGCAGTAATTACGTTCATATGAGCTTTGCGTAGTTTAGTTATAAAGAGAGGAGAGACAGAAGACAGCGCCACCTGGAAGAAGATGTCAGCGAGACTTGGCAAAAAAGCCTTTTGGAAATGTGGAAAAGCTGGGAGGGCCTGGGGAAAAATACAAAACAGCATACCCCAAAAAACAGAAGACCCCATGGGCCCAGCATAGTGTCCACGGGTGGTTGGTGCCCTTGCATTTGGCTGAGAAGGGCCCACCAGTAGCTCCTGAGGATGGTCTGGCCTACTGGTGGGACATATCCATCTACCTTTCCAACCATGCTAAATTTAAGAACACATTCATGTTAGAAATGA
Source organism: Stercorarius parasiticus (assembly GCA_013396915.1). NCBI lineage: Eukaryota > Metazoa > Chordata > Aves > Charadriiformes > Stercorariidae > Stercorarius > Stercorarius parasiticus. Next base: position 242,486 of record VWZL01002255.1, on the reverse strand, counting down.
GTCAAACTGAGGAAAAGACAAACAAAAGTAAACCTTTTGTGTGACTCCGATAGCTCCAATTTCAGTTAGAAAAGGAGGGTTTTTGTAGGTGTACAAACCTTCTGTAAAACTTCTTAGGCCAGAGGGTTCCTCCTCTCAGTCTCGGACTCTCTCCTGTGGGACAGACTGACTGGAGAGAGGCAAGGAGTGATTTTTATTCTTAATGTTTTGCACTTAACCATAATGGGAGGCGGTACGAAGTGAGACCAGGTGGGTGGATACACTTTGGTTTTGACTGAAGGTCTCTGAAGGCTGCTAAAACCCCCATAACTGGGGTTTCTAATTGGGCCAGGGAAACAAATGCCAGTGTGCTAATCCTATTAGAGAGTGAAGCTTAAGCCTGGGTATCTGTCAGCATGAACCTGTTCCCCCAGGCCTTCGCTGTGATGACTTCTTAGCCACAGCTTCCTGCTGTGTATAAAGTATTGTATCATTAAGCTTACGAGCGGAGCAAGGCTGCGTTAGCTTTTCCCGTGGTGCTGCCTAGACCGGCTCCGAGCCACAGATGACATGATGGCAAACACAGCATCAGCTCGCCGAGGTTGCCGTCTCATCGCTGCCAGCCCTGGGTATTAGGACAAGGAGGAGAGAGCTTCACCGTGTCCTCAACACAGCTCTGCCTTGGGACTGACTGCTAAAAGGGAACCGTGCCATGCACGCCATCGCAGAGAGGACATGAAAACCCACCGAGGAAACTGCCATCTCCTGCCTGAAGTTTCACCTGGAAGCAACGGCATCGGCAGCCACTTTGGGAAGACGGCGTTTGATGTCCATCAGCTGCACTTTGTCTTATGGGAATTTAAAGGCACTGGATTTGGGTTGAGCAGAGTGCAGAAAAGAGAAAGGCAGAAGCCCGCGTTGCAGGCCAGATGGATCCAGGCAAAGCTGATTTTGAGAGCAGACATGTCTAACAACATTTTATTTCCTCTACTGGAATTGTATGTCGACAGATTTCAAATCTCTCTCTGAGTCCCAGTAGCCTGATTGAAAGTGGTATGTCTTTATCAGATCAGTTATGGCCCTTCTGAAATGTGAGTCTCGTTTGCTGCATCCAAATCTTGCGCTTTGTTCCTAATTAAAGCAGATTGGGCCTTTGGGGAAGGCCCTACAGCACTTTCTACTTGAATTTCATTTTGAGAAAATATACCTGGAGGATGATGCAGCAACTAGGATGGAGACAAATTCGGGTTTGGTGGGTCAACTATACTTTCACAGGGGACAGCGATACTTTCTGGGGGACAGTGAGAAATGCAGGAAGCCCAAGCGCTAATCCCAAAGTAGCCTTAGGGGTTTGGCACAGAGGTTTCACCCTTCAGAAACGTAAGGCATGAACCTAAAGCCACTATTCAGTTGTTGACATGCTCCTTTTATTTTAGAAACGCCTTAGAGCTGTTTTCTTCAATCATTTTGGAACGTGAGCGGGAAAGAAGCCATTCAGGCTAACCCGGAGGGATAAACTGCCCATCTCCCCAGTGTAATAAATACCAGTTCAAACACAAATGAAATCATCTCTCATCAGACAGGCCCTACAATGTTGTACCATAGACTTTCTGCTGCCACCTACCCGAGAAACCATCAGGCAGGGAATAAGGACATGAAAAACAGGTTTCTGCAGTAGTAAAGCAGAGCCGGTTTGATGGGTGACGCAGGATGACGCCAGCACGAGCTCTGAGAAGGAAACTGTAGATGCGTCTGAGTCACCTTCCTCTGGGCACCATCAGCCTGCATTTAAACATAAAACCAGTCATTTCGTAGTTGTTGCTTTCTACTGCTAAAATTCTTTCTCTGTGGAGATCTGGACACATCTCTTGTAAACGATAGAAGCTGGGTTGATGCTGCTCCCGTAAAGCGCAGTCCTCACCTGCCTCCAGGTGGGGGATTTGGCTTGCCCAGGTGATGCTGCTGATGAATGCAGGGAGAGGGGGATATAAAGAGGGGATAGCAATGCTCCCCTAGCAGTACAGCTAGATGGTGTGGGGTGCTTCTGCCCTGCTTACTTTCAAGAAAACTGCAGAGAAACTTTCTGCTGTTCCTGTACGCTTCATCTCCAGCTGCCCTTCAAAATGTTTCATGGTTTCTGAATGCAGCCCTAGGGCTAAGGATCCAGCCCTGTCTCTAGGACGGTGGTGATGGTGATAGGTCAGGGTGATGGCCCGTCCTAGCTGCGGCCATGGAGACCTTGGGCTTCCCAGCCCTGCCTGCAAAGCCCACTAGCAGCATGGTTCTGGAGGAGAGTTTGCCAAAGGATCCTCAGGCTCAGAGATAAGGAGCTGTTTGCTGATTTCATTGCCAGCTTCTCATGTGACCTTTTCTACTTCAGTGCTACCTTGGGACATGGCAGCTTTGGAGAAGTGTGATGTGCTGGAGAGAGGAAAGGCTGTGGTATGCAGTAAATGGCTGGGTAAGTGCTTGCTTTCCCCTCTCCTCACCCTCAGTGCGTTGAACTTACCCACAGTGCCATAAAATAGACATGTAGTGCTGGTTCTACCCCTGAGCACCTTCTCCTGTGTAACAGGAGTCTCAAGAAACTGGTTCTATGGTCATATTGGGCCAGGAGGGTGGCTGTGGAGAGGATGGGAAAGGTGTGGAGGGGGCATCGAGCACTCCTGCATCTTGGCTTCAATATACCTGAGAAATGAGGGGGGCTCATATGGATTAGCTGCCCTGAGTGATGAAGCCTAGATCAGGCTGAGTGGGAAGCTGGAAGGAAGCCCTCTTGCCATGGTCGTTAGGATAAAACTCAATTTGTTTGACTGTTTAAATGTGGAGAATTCACATGGGCAACCTAAAGTAACATGTTCATTAAGGTTTTGGCTGAACTGAGCGGCTACAGTGCAAAGCAGGTGGTGGAACAAGGCGGAGGATCTCATGCTTATTTGCACCTGCTGTGGATTTGGCCCACTGCAGTAATCATGGAAAGGACAAAAATGTAGGTTTTCATGCTTCTCCTACCCCCATGGCTCCTGAAAGCTTTAGTAGATGTACAGCGAACAGCTGCGAAGCAAAGCGTGTTTCTACCTGCCAGCAGCAAATTTGTGAAGTTGGTGTCTTATGAATGCCAAATTACCCTGAACTGGGAGAATCTGCAGCCGATACAGAGCAGAAAGAAAAGACTACAAAGCTTGGGGGTGAACAAACAGGTCTAACAGTAATAACCGTTGAAGCCAGTCTGAATTGTTCTCCAGCTCGTTTCTTAAATCTTGGCTTTCCTGGTATTGCCTGTGACAGGGTAATGGGATGTACGTGGTGGGAAGGTTGGGTTTCTGAAGGTTTGGCTTTATCCGTTTGATAGAAAATAAAAACCGAATCTTAACCAGGGGCAAGCAAAAGTTAATTGGAACAACATGGCTTGTGTGCTATTCTGCTTGCAGACTATAACTCGCATCAAGGGCTATCTCCCACGGTCGTTTTAAGGCGCGCGCTGTGCTAAGCAGATTGGGTTATAGTACTTACTCTGCAAGGGAGAGAGCTTGACAAAGGATTTTCATCATGAAATGGATTTTTCATCTCTGCTGAACGTATCTGGTGACAAGAGAAATGTAATCATCTGAGGTATCAACTGTCCTCCTCTACTGCTGGCAACGTGACTTGTGCCTCTCACGTGTTACCTTCTCCCATGCTTTTCCTCTTGGGAGGAAGAAAAATGTATGTAATGTTTTATTCTGGACAGTATATTTTTTCTTCAGGTTGGAAATGGCTATTTCTGGAATACGTCTTGTTGACTTGTCATTTCTTATGAGGTAGAAAGCTAAAAATATCACCAGTACAGCTGGGTTGCCTTGGGATCCCTAGTGCTTGTTGTACGGATAGAAATGTAGGCAGCTGGGGCATATTCCTGCCATACTACCTTGGAGTTGCTCTTGCAACTCAAACTTGCAAGGAATGGGTGGGCTTTGCAGTGCTTAACTGACTATAAAGCCTAGTGCTCCCCAAAACAGCGTATCTCTCGCTTTGGGCAGGCTTGGGATGGCACAAAGCTGGCAGTGCCATCTCTAGCTCTCAGGAGTATGTAACAGCAGGGTCTGTAAATGACCTTTCTCTGCTGGGTCAGGGAGGTGAGCTAGCATCTGGTTGACAAGCAGGGAATGATCCAGAAACAACAAGGCTGACAGCCTGCTGATATGTCTCCTTGGCCAGCAGCTTTCCAGAAATCAGTTGCTGGGATAACTCATGCGTGTGCTTTGGCTGTTAACGAGGGTGTATCTTTCCCAGTGTATTCTTTCTGGTGTCTTTTCAGACGCTTTTTCCCCTTCTGATCTTGGTGTTTGTAGCTGAATTTCTAGGTCATGGGGAAACTGATTCGGAGCGCCCAACATGGTACATAATGAGGCAAGTTTGCTTTAGCCAGGTCGGACATCCAAGTAACACGTTATCCTTCCTTCATCCAACCCTAAAATAACAGCCAGTACTCCCCAAAACTAAAAAAAAGATCTTGTATCGGCTCCCACTAGATGCCTAACTGAATTGAACCGGGTGGTGGCGTTATGCTCTGGGGATGCACAAGGGTCCCATTTCTTGAGCTCTGTGCCTCTCAGGCTGTTTGGTCTGGCAAATATTAAGGTAATCTTAAAAAACAAAAAAAAAATCCTTTCTTCTTAACGAGCAAAGTATGTGGCACGTAGATGGAAATTTAATAAGTGGAGGCTGAGGTGCAAAGCTGACAAAGCAGTGACCTTTCCTCTGTGGTGAGCCAGACCGAGCCCATCCGGAGGTGCTGAGATTAATGAAGGTGCCGGTTCCAGCCAAAAGCAAATGGGCATTATTTACATCGTAGGGCTATTTTATTGGGATGCAGATTTCATAGTGCTGAACTCTTTGCTCAAGAGAAGCCTTGAGCTGAGCCAGCACAAAGAATCATTGAATTATCCAGAATTCCTAAAGCGAGCACGCTCCAGGGTCAGGGCTGGAGCAATCTATCTGAGTGTGGGGTTGGCCATCTGATATGATGTAGCAAATAACTCATTGAAAAGGAGTACAGGGTTTATGTATGTATTTTCTATTCATTTTTTATTTCTGTATTCATTCCCCACGGCCGCCTCCTAGAGAAACTGATGTATTACAGTCCAGCCAAGCGGTCTGTGTGGTAGGTGGGGAGCTGGCTGACTGGCTGCACCCAGAGGGCGGTGGTCAATAGCTCCTTTTCATGCTGGCAACCTGTGACAAGTGGGGGCCCCCACGGATCGATATTGGGCCCAACGCTGTTTAATATCTTAGTAAGTGATCTGGATGATGGGAGCAAGCGTACCCTGGCAAAGTTTGCTGATCATACCAAACTGAGTAGGGAAGTGGACGCTTGGGAAGGGAGAGCCACCCTGCAGGAAGGCCTGGATGGACTGGAAGAGTGGGTGACCAAGAGCCTTGTGAAGCTCAACAAGGACAAGAGTAAGTCTTGCACCTGGGAAAACATAATCCAGGAGTACAGCATGGACTGAAATCTACCCAGCTGGGGAGCAGCTCTGTGGAAAGGGACCTGAGGGTCCTGGTGGACAACCAGCCCCATGTGAGTGAACAGCGTGCTGCTGAGGCAAAGAAAGCCAACAGGATGCTGGGTTGCATCAACAAGGGCATCACCAGCAGAGATAAAGAAGTCATTATCCTACTCTACTTAGTGCTTGTCAGGCCACACCTGGAATACTGTGTTCAGTTTTGGTCCCTGCTATGCAAAAAAAGATGTGGACAGGCTGGAGAAGGTCCAGAGAAGGGCCACCAAGATGACCCAAGGACCGGGAAGCCTGCTGTCTGAGGACAGGCTAAGAGAACTGGGTTTGTTCAGCCTTGAGAAAAGAAGGCTTAGAGGAGACCTAATCACCATGTTTCAATGTTTAAAGGGTGTCTACAAAGAACATGGAGACTCCCTTTTTACAAGGAGTCCCATGGAAAAGATGAGGGGTAATGGGTACAAGTTACTCCTGGGGAGATTCTGATTGGACACACGGGGAAAATTTTTCACAATGAGAGAACGATCGGCCATTGGAATAATCCCCCCAGGGAAGTGGTGGATTCCCCAACATTAGGCACTTTTAAGGGTGAGCTGGAGAGGATGCATGGCCATTTTATTTATCTAGACTCTGCTTTTGCCAAGAAAGGTTGGACCACATGATGCTCAAGGTCCCTTCCAACCTGGTATTCTATGATTCTATTTCAGTTTGCAATATGAGGTAGTCTGCATGTATTTTAGTCAAAAATGAAAAAAGATACAGCTATGCTAATAAAGAAGCCATTATTACTAGGTACTCTGAGCCATCTGTGTCCTGAACACTAAAATCTTCCCATTGGGAGACTGTTTTGGCATTGTTTAATAAAGTGCTAAAGTTTAGCCGTTTGGCCTGTTTTGAGCTTTAAAGGACACCTTGTCTGGTAAATTATCTGACCAAATGTGCTGTAACCAAGGAAGCAAAAGATCTCTAAGTTCATTTGGTGCTCATACTTGTTGCAGTGTTACCTCTGAGTTTGGCACCGGGAGATGAGAGCAGGGGATATCTCTGGTGGCTTCAGACCTCCATGGGTGGCGGTTGGCTACCTGCAAGGGGAAGCAATGCCACCAGCAAACAAGGTGGAGAGGGGCATTGAAAGGCAAAAAATAATTCAATAAATTTAAAAATAATTAAAAAAAAAAAATCCCAGCGTGGGACATGAATAGGGCTGAGGGAACAACGCTGAAAACGAGAGGCAGCTTTGAGACTACAGGCAAGGAGGCGAGGTGTGGTGCCAAAAGTAGAGGAGTGAAGGCGGAAAGCAATGTAGAAACTGGTCTTCATGCACTGAGTTAGTCTGGAAAAAACAGTACAGGGACAAAACCACTGGAGTGGGTGGGGTAGAAAGGTATGTGCCAGAGTGGGCTCGTAATAGCCGAGTCATCTGCTCTCAGCTACAACTGCTGCAGCTCCATCAACAGTCTGACCTTGGCCCCGATGTTCCTCCCTTCCTGTAGCCATTGATTCTAGCTGGGATTCAATTTGAAGTAAAAAAAATTGAAGCAATGGAGCTGGACTTGATGCACATTGAATGTTGGCCTTTCAAGCCTACTAACATGAAAAAAAAAGTAGGTTACTTGTCTGGCATCGACTCCCATCACTGGGACATCCATACCAGAAAGGAGGTGACCCCTTGTCAAGGTCCTGTCTTGTTAGAGTCAGACGTTGTTAGGAGTTTAAGATTAACCTTTATTTACTGCAGATTGCTCAGACCTTGTTGGGAGATGGCAAGAGATCAGACGAGGATCAGAACGGTCCCCCTTGGCCTATTCATCCTGTATGAGTAGGGAATAATTATCTTCTCCATAAGCCCTTCTTGGCTTTAGACTGGGTTTAAAAAAAAAAAAAAAAAAATCCCCCAAACATCAAAGTTAATGAAATTACTAATGCATTTAAGAAATAAAATTGCTTGACATAGGGTCAAGTGAGTCAGTTCTCCGTGTCCTGGCGAATGGGGAGGGAGGGCAGGGGGAGGCAATGCTCTGGCACACTCTCGTCTGGGCAATGCTCAGCCACAAAAATTGCTTCAGTATTTCTGAAAGGCACCGAAGGGTGTCTTGTACATGGCTTCATGTTCTCAACGCCTGATTAAGCACAAGGTCTGCGGTTTTGTGGAGATGATCTATGGGTCCGTGTCCCAGTTGTACCGTGTGTCCATTTCTTTTAACAGGTTTTAGCTCCATAAATTAAGTCACTTTAGTTTTATACGTGTTAAAGGAAGTCATTTAGGTGCAGCAGGTCATTTCCAGAAACAGCGGTTTCTGTGGCAGGAGTCGGGGTGGTTTTTGGGTCTCACAAAGATTAATCTGCTCTTCTAAAGTGCTAATCCTTCCATCTAAGCTGACATGAGAATCCTAACCACCTTTCTATTACGCCCCATTACCCAGATACATAAATCTGGTCAGGAAAAATCAGCTTCCAGCTGCTAGAAGCGATTCATTTTTGATGCAAGCAGAGTCCATGCAGGTTTGACATGAGATTTCAGCAAGGTAACAGGAATTAAAGGGCACATCTTAAGCTGATGAGACATTCGGATATCAGGATTCTTAGCGTTACAGTGTAAATAATCTCTTACCACTCCAGTAAATGAGAGGCTTTCAGGGCATGCAACTATTGTTAATGACTGCCTCCTAATCCGGCCTTTCACGGTGTGCTAATTCAAGGTCTCCCAGTGCGTTTCGCGGAATGCAACTATTTGCAAGTTGGGACTGAACAGGGAAAGGGATGCTAGGCTGAAATGCAAAATGAGAGGCCAGCATGTATAATGAATCCTTGCTGCCCATTGCTCAGTGATGCTTATTTACCCTACTCGAAGATAAAGCTGCTGCAGAGAGGGAGGAGGGAAAAATCCTTTCCCCAGCTTTAACCAGAAAAGAGGAGGAAAGCGTGTTGCTAACAATAGAAATGTCTCTATTACTGACACAAAGCCAAGTCTAGAAGACCTGGGTTTTGGAAGGATGTTGAACTGCTCCTATAAAAGCTTAATTTTAGGCACTATCAGCACTCCCAATAAGGTTTTCTTTTTTTTTTTTCTGTGAAGAAATTAAATAATTATGTAAAAACTAGTTAAACCCAGCAAATATTTGCAGTGTTGTAATTCCTTGGGCGGTGCCATGATTGAAAGCAGTGCAACACTGGAAGAAAGCTGATAAATGGTATTCATTTAAACTTGCAATTAAAGAAAAAAAAAATAATTTCTTCATTTGCTGCTTGGAATGGTTTCACACAGATGGTCAAAACTGTCAGCACATCTTGAGGGTATTCTTTGCCATACAGCGACAATTGCCGGGCCCTTCCTGCTGAAGGAAGGCGAGATAACTTTATCTCCTCATCATGCTAAACTGCGGCACCGCTTTTCACCTTTCAACAAATCCAACTCTTGCTGATGTGTGACATTGGGGCTGAGAAGCCCTGGCTGCGAAGGTGATCTCCTGGGTGACAGCGGCGCTGGGTGGGATGCGGGATGCTTCTGGGCGCTGGGCTTTGCGGGTTTTGAGTAAGAAACCGCTTGCTCCTGAGCACGGTAACTGGCTGAGAGTTTTTATTTGGATGTTCATCAGTTAATTGCTGTGCTTCGTGTGTTTTAATTACTCAGATGATAAAGCAAAGCTTTTATGATGATCTAATATGAAAGCTAAAAGCACTCTTTTAATGTGGAGGTAGCAGCAATTTGCCAGCCCAGTTGCTTTGGTCCATCTTGGGGCTTGTGTCAATGTGCCTGTGAGGCGTTGGTTACTGCTGCGATGGTCCCACTTGCAGAGACACCCCGTCCTTCGCTGGGGCATTTAAAGGAAGCGCAGGGAAAAGAGCTCCGAGTCCTTTTTGGGTGAAGGCTCTTTCACAGATGCCAAAGGAAAGGCCACGTCCTGCAAAACCCCAGCTTGCGGGATGAAAATGAATGAGGATGAAAATGGATGATGATGATAAAGATGGAAAACCCATCTCTGTTTTGCGTGCTTTGAACAACAAGGAGTATCCTGGCTGTACATGCAAAATGCCAGTTCATCAGGTACCAAAATGAAGCTTATTTGGGTAGTTGTCTTTCAAGGGCATCAGTCTGAGAGAAAGCTGTACCAAAGCTGACCGCTACCGCTCAGTTATGCAATTTTTTGGGGGGTTATAATCAGTGTTTCCATTAAAACACTGGTTCATCCCAGCTTGCCTGGAGCCTGCAATTCCTGATGGATATACAGCCCCCTCTTCAGCTGTTCACCGGATCCACCACTCTGGCCGGGTCTTGCTTATTCCTCCTCGGTCAGGCTGTGGAGACACAAAGCCTAACTTTGTATGGCAACATGGTGAGGGTGGGCAGAGATTGCACTCATGGCTTTTTCCAGCAGAAATGTCCTCTCATGAACTCCATAAACTGCAAGTGCTTGGAGGCTGGAGGAATATTTGGAAGCAGCATAGCTATATGTTTGCTGTAGTCTTATATTTTTCCCAAGGCATCTGCTTTCAGCTTTGTTAGAGATTGGTATGTAGAGCTACGTGCACGCTTAAGCAATTTCAGCTCTTAAAGCCTTTGGAAAGTATCTGCTTTTGGTTTTGGTAAGGATCTGCAGAGCTCTTTCTGCCTTATGCCAGCTACGAGCTCTTCATCCTCCCAGAGCCGTCTCTTAAACTGAACCCTGCTGATAGGAACAGACCTAGCGCCTTCTTCGTTCACTAGTGACAAATCAACTGCACATGAATTCCCAAATCCCTCTGTAAATAGGTGCTTACCAAGATCCTCTCCTTTGGGTTTTGCTTGTGGGAAGAAGGGTAGGTGAAAAGCACGTAGGTGCGAAGCAGACAAGCTAACCTCTTGCCTGTTGAAGTTGGATAAAGCAAAGCTATGTCTTAAGTTTCAACCAATAACCTTTAACTTTCCATTATTGAGTGGACCGTATGGACAAAGACTTAGTGTAAAGTTTATTAGTCTAATGTATGTATGTGCATATATGCAGAATGGCCAAATATAGACTCATTGGGAAGGGGGAAATAAAAGTGGATCCAGTAAGATCAATGAGGTTCAGTTCCAGTATCGTGCCAGTTGCTCAGGAGACGTGGGAGCTCCTGGCACTGCTCCTCTACTGGTCTTCTACCCTAATGGGAAAGTTTAACTTGGGGGACAAAGCTGTCCCACGATAGCACAGATGCTACCAATGAAAATAAGTGTCAACCAAGTAACGGTGACCTGAGTGGCTATAAAAATGTATGTGAAATTTGTAATAACAAATCTGGAGGCACACTGGCAAGCGGAAAGCCTGGCCTGTAACACAAAGCTGCTCTTGGGCACAGTCTCCAGTCAGTTCACGGCGTGCTATTAACTATTCATGGACAAGAAACCCCATTTAATAAAATCACGGCTGTGAGATAAATGACTGTAAACAAGGAAGCTCCTAGCTGAGGCTGGCGCTTCATCCTGGCCCAGTCACCTGCCAGCAAGGTCTCTCCTGGGTGACGTACCTACAGGAATGGAGGTCACAGAGACCCCTTTGCCCTTTATGGGTGCTGCAGTGGGGTGTGCTTGGTCCCAAGGGTGCACCCTGGTTGGAAAGAGCAAAATGTGCCTAGAACTAGTGAGATCTCGTCAGAGATACTGTGTGTGTTTGTAAACCCGCACAGCGGGGTATTTTGCAATACCCATGAGGACTTTGGTCGAAGATGTCACTAAGAAGTGCTAGCCCAAGGCAGGGCAGTCTGAAATATGGAGGTGGACAATCATATCCTGTATCAGGACAGTACCGGGTGACGGCATCAGCAATGATTTTAAACATTAAACCCACAACAGCGTCTTCCCAATGGTTGCTGCTCAGGGGAGCTGAGCTTTGGCTGTAGACCCAGCAAACCTTGGAGGCTGGCTTGGTTTTTAATCTAAAGATGCGTAACTGAGTTGGAGGCTGTCCAGACCCATTTCTTGGTGTCCGTATGTGTTTGGATCAGAACCAGAGGTACCAGCGTTGTGTGTGAGGCAGCGAGTCTTAAGTTTCTATCCTATACTTACAGCATGTTTAGTCAAAACTGGGAAAAAAAAAAAAGTCAGGAAAAAAACGCTGCTGACCAATTTCTCTGCCTTAGTGATGCTCATCTGGAGCGAACAGAAATTCCACAATCAATAAAAACCTTTATTTAGAAAGCTGAGGCTAGAGGAGAAAGAGCAAGTGCTCTGCAGAAGGCAGAAAGGGTTAGACCGAGCAATTACGAAATGCAGAAAATTACACTCGGCCTTTAGAGGCATAAATGGGGTGCTGTGTCAGGATTTTAATCACCCATCCTATTTTCAGCACGGTGTTTGGATTAAAAACTCCCTCAGTAGGATGTCGTGGGTAACTAAGGCTGGGTCAGGGGCACATTAACTTGCTCAGCGAGCAAGTTAAATATAGAAACATGGATTTTTTTACTTTTTGAGGAGAGCTCTTCCCAAAGGAGGAGGCGTGGGAGCTCTGACCCCACTCGCAGGTACTGCCTGTTGTACATGTCTCACCCTCTGCTTTTTTCTCTCTATTTTTTTTTTTTTTTGCTTCCAAAGGTTTTTTTGGAGCTTTTCTTTTCTCCTTTCCTTAGGGGCGGAGGCGGGGCTGTGCTGCAGCCTCCGGCGCCTGTGAGAGGTCAGATAACTCCTGGCAGGTACAGCAGGCGAAGGTCAGGCGAGGCTTGGGGGCTTATGAAAACAGGGGTGAAACATTCCTCCCCCCTCCGACCTCGCAAAATGCCCTTGGGTTTCCACTTGGAGAAAAGAAGGCAAAAATGTTTTCCTGGAAATGGGGGGCCATGCATTGTTGTCAGGGAAAAACACGTCGGCTGGGAGAGGAGCGAGGCATCGGAGCAAAGCCCTGTGTGCTTCAATCTGGGGCAGCTTCATCTGCTGCCTCAAAATGCCGGACTGCCGTTCCCTGCCTCTCGGTGGTGAATATCAAATAGAAATGAAGGGTATCCAGGAGAGCAGACCCAAATCAGTAGCTGGGGTTCTGTTCTCTCATTTTTATAATTGCAGGGTGAGTTAGCAAGGAACTGCGGCACGGTGCTCCTGAGCTCCAGCCTCTCTTGTCGTTTCTGCTGCAGACTCTGTGCAGCACCTACTTCAGCTGATAAACGTATAGAAAAGACTCAAATGGTTCTGAAAGGGGCCAGTTAGGCAGAAAACAGGTAAGGAGTGAGTATACATAAAGCACTGAGCATAAAATCCGTAATTTGAATAGACACAAACTGGGCCAAGAGTGGGGCTGTGGACTCTTAGACAAAGCTTTTCAGACCACGTGGCATTTGATGCTCTGAACTCTTTCCATCTCATCCATTGCATTTATTTGGCCTGTTCTGTTTTGGCTGCTGTTTCACCTTGGATAAATAGAGAAGAACTGTTTGAATGCACGCAAGGAGCTGTGGGAGCCCAAGGAGCCATAGGGTGCGTGTGAAGGCTGAGCACCTGGGGAAACGCTGTCAGCAAATGCTGAGCAGCAGCTGGGTCGCTCCAGGCTATTGTGCCTTGTTTGAGTTTTGTTACAGCCTTGGCAGCACGTTCAGTAAGGAAACGATTGTATTACCTTATTTTTTTTTCCCATTCTATTAATTATAATACCACCATAATTAAAGGAAAAGTCAAAGAAACATCAAATCAAGCTTTTCCACTTTATTGTTGCAAATTAGTATTTTATATGCTGAGGCCCAATTAGTTTATTAGATCTTTTGCATTCCTGAACTTTTAAATCTTTCTTTTATACATTTCTATTACAATAATAATTCATTAAAAAAATGTAAATTGCGGTCGATAATTGACAGACCTTGGTTTTGACCATGGTTTTTTGGAGTCCTGGTTTATAAGCTGTGCAAGAGTTCGGTATATAGATGTCCCTTCTGTGTGAGTTCTGGCTGACTGCTTTCCTCCAGCAGAGTCGGTATGTTTTGTAGCTACAGCTTGTCGGAGGGTGGTTGCTTTTGGTTACGCACCTGGAGAACAGCAGGAACGTGAGCAAACAGCGATGCTCTGGTATCAAGAGCCTTTCAGACCAAGCTTCTTGCCCAGCTCCTGAGGGTGAGTTGCCTTGGCAGCTGAAGGCCAGGGACCTCCTATTCAGGTGGCAAAGGTTAGGCTGAGGTTGGTGGCTTGTTACTTGGGAGACCTGTTGGCCGCAGATGTCGTGTAACTCTTAGATAAGTATCTTCTTGTAATTAACTATAATTACAAGGGAACAGGCTTTTGGCTGCTTTTTAAACTAGCTGGAGTTTCCAGGAGCTGTTTTGGGGGCACGTACCTCCTTCTAGTCAGCAGCAAACCATATGGCCTAGAAATCTCAGTTACAACGCCTCCTGAACTTGCGGAAGAGTTTTGATTTGTCTCAGCTGAAGTACTGTACTATGAGGCTTTCTCTTGCCTCCAGGATCCTCAGTTTCTCCTGCTACAGGAACTTAAAGCAAGTCACATTAGAGAGGGTGAGGTGGGCTGAAGGAAAGAGCAAAGCAAAAAGACGAGGTTGAGTCAGGATCGGGGTCAACAGGTAAAAGGCCATTTCACTGTTAATGCTTTTGTATCTGGGAGTTCAATGATGAAAGAAATGAAATATTCAGGAAAACTCCTATTAGCTGGTGGGGCACTGAAGTGAGCTGTTGCTTGTGCTGTCACGCAATGCCAGTGTCAAGGAAACTGAGTCACTCCTGTGCTGCAGCCTCTCAGGGCCTGAGCAAGGCTCCCCCGTCCAGCTGACCGCTGCAGCACCTTCCTGCAACAAGCATCTGTCGCCCTGCATCGTGCTGCCCAGATAGCATTGTCCCACCTTCCTGGGCACAGCGTAATCTAAATTAAAAGCTCACCGTGTCGCTGCAAAACCAAACCGTGCTAGGATTTAGAACTCGGCCATGCCAGCGCCTAGAGGAAGCTGCAGTGGTGGATGGCAGTGTAGCAAGTCCCGGAGCGTCGATGCATCAGGACTGCCTGTACAGAGCAGTGCTGAGACATCGTGTGTCTGCTCGTGAGCTGCTTTAATAACAAGATTCTTTCTTTCAGAGAGCATGTCCTAAATATTCAGCACGCAAATTCTTGCAATGAAAGACGACGACAACAACAAAATCTGAAAAGCTGTTCCTTTGTTGTTCAAACAACCAAAAAAAAGCCAAACTACAGAGCAGCGCTCCAAGGTCATGTAACTCATTTATGGGGGGGAAATGAAGAGTCAGGAAGCCTTTCAGTGAGCTTGAGCATTTACTGTTGTGCATTTTGGGATGTGAGCTTTCATACCCTGAGACGAGAGTCTGGCTGAAGGACACGTGGCTGCACCATTGCTGCTTTCCACAAAAGTCCAGGAGTCACAGCCTGACCCCCTCAAACTGTGGAGGGTCCTGCAGGGGACTCCAGGAAAGGAGGGAATCCCCTTTGTCCCCTCTGGGGCTGCCCAGGGAAGTCGTTGAGGCACCATCCCTGGGGGTATTTAAAAGACGGGCAGACGTAGTGCTTGGAGATATGGTTTAGTGATGGCTTTTGTCAGAGTTAGGCTGATGGTTGGACTGGATGATCCAAGCTGTCCCTTCCAACCTAGGTGATTCTATGGTTCTCTGGAGACAGCAGTAAGGCTTGTTTCAAGATCACTCCTTTCAAAATCACTCACAAATTGTTTTTCATACAAAGCGATTGTACCTCTTTATCCTATCTGTGCCAACAAGGAAATTCAGCTTCCAGATTACGGGAGCAAATGATGTGTGCTTATCTGGACACGTCTTTCCTCAGACAGATGAGAGGTCCAGAAATGATTCCCAGGTGTTTTAAAAACTTATCAGCCTTTCAGTGCCAATTCTGAGAGCTGCTGAAGGGAGAAACTGCTCCAAGCAGTAGATTACCAAGGTGACAACATGCACAGCTGTGGATATATTCACCTCATTGGAAGATGCTTCCTTGCAGCAAAGTGGGGAAACTGAAATCTGCTGCTTAACGGGTGATGTGCCATCCTCCCATATCAGTCTGCCTTCCTACTGGTGGGGAGGTGCCCCAGGAGGAGCATCACCTGTGGATATCTCAGTTTGCTCTACCTGCACCTGCCTCCAGGAAGGAAGGATCTGAGTCCACTGCTGCAGCAAACAAATGGTGCCCATAATTTCTCTGCTGCAGCTGATTGTGGCTTTGGGTTTTCATAAAATGAGGGTATCAGACTGCTGCTGGATCATTTTTATGCTGTGTATTTGCTGCCAACTCTCCTGGCTCATCAGAGAGCCAGCCCTCCTAACGTTCATTAGTAACAGGGTAAAAACCTCTCTGCCCCCACGGTCTTCTGCAGTTAACGCAGTTGGACAAAACCACTACTTACTTGGTTTGGAGAAATCAGAAATTCCCTTTGACTGAGTTAGCTGACAAGTTCAGTGGTTTATTGAGATCACAGAGGAAAGCTTGCTCTTGGGGTACAGGCAGCTTTGAAGCTGCAATGTCTGCAAACCTCAGTGTTTTAAAGAGACATCCTATGCAGTCCTTTAATCCTCTTGGGTTTCAGATGTTGCCTATCCAGGAAGCGTTAAAGGCAAGTTGTTGTGGTTCAATGCAGAAGAACCATGAGACACTGGTTCTCCTGTGTCACGACATGACAAATCATGAGGATTTGTCATGTCAGAGAAACCACACAAAGCTGCAGCTCACCTCCATGCTCAGTATTAGAATAGCTGGAACCATGTTCAGTACTCTTCAGATCTGGACTCTTGCCATTTTCAGAGTAATTCAGCCTCTTCTGGAACCTTTCTGGCACAGAGTAGAGGAGCGCGCTTTGCTTTTCTGGCTCCTGGATGCTAATAGTATAACCACACACATACTTTGAAAGCATATGAAAATATATGGTTGCAAACACAGCTTGTCACATCAGCTTTGAGGGACCTCCTCAAAGCCGCCTAGCTCTCCAGAGCTTTCTGGGTGAACTAAGTTGGTACTAGGTGTGGTGGTGAGCCTCTCCTGATAAACATAGCTGGGTGGCTGTGAATTTGCACGGAAGTTCTCCATTAAAATAACCGTCGATGAGGTTGCTGACGTTGCTGCCTTAATTGCTTTGTCACTGGTATTTTTTCAATGTGGCTTGACAACTCCACTTTTCACTCCTATGGATTAGGGTTCATAAAGGGGGACCTGTTTCTGTAGGGAACCTGAATGCGCAATGGTCGAGGGGAAGTTAAACTGCATAAGTAGGATGGGTTTCTGGATAGGCGATTGGAAGTGCTACTGCTCCTATTCTGGTTGATTCAAACTTTAAGAAGGGCTTGGTGGGGAGGGCGAGAAATACAGGTGTGCAGGCTGGATCTTCTTTTTCAGTCATTCTTCTAGAACTGTACATCCGAGGAGACTTTTTGGTCTCTCTTGTCCTACTCATGAGGTGGAACATCCTCTTCCCAAATCCCAACGTAAGTGTGCTATAAACTGAAATGAGGAGGAGAGACCTACTTGTGCTAATTTAGGGTTGTCTTATTTGGGGCTTCTGGACAGAAGAACAGAGCTTAGCCTGTTTTCTGGGTGCAGGTTTTGCAGGAGCAAACCGTGTGCAGTAAGTGCAAGGTGCCTGAGACTCAACCTGTGCACAGACCAACTGGGAAATGCCTCTGCAGCGAGTTTGACGGTTCTCAGAAGTAAAATACTTTGCTGGAGGCAAATCTTCACACAGATTTCAGTTAATAGTTCACTCAAAAATGCTTTTCATTGGCTTGCATGCAATGTCTAGGTCTTCAGACCAGTATATATGGATTTGTAAGGATTTCCGGCTCAGGATTATCCTTATGAACCGTTGGCGTCCTTATGTTTGAGCATCATTCTTTCTGTTGACTAAATGGTGATACTTTGCACTGCGGAGATGTGATTTGTGCAGAGATGGGGTCTCGTTTCTGAGTCCACTTGGGCATAGAGGCTCTTGCTGGAGAGGGCCTAATTGCTTGGAAGATGATGAGGGTTTACATTTGGAGCAATGCCTGGGGAACCAATGGGGATCGGCAGAGCTTTACAGGAAAATCTGCCCAGTGCCCTTTTGTGTTTGTCTGCCTTTAGCAAAAGCTATCAAGTTAATGCTAATTTAAATTCTCACTTAGGCATCTGTAGGTATAATTGCATAAAGCACTGTGCATTAAATTGATTCCAGATCCATGTGTGGAGGTAGTCTTCAGAAAGACTGCATATGTTAGCCTATTTCTGAAATACATTGGCCACTGAAGATCCAAAGCTATTATGCATCCCCTCTTTTTTTTTTTTTTTTTTTTTTTGCTTGAAAACATAACGATCTAAATTTACACTGGGTTAGTTATACTCTGGTACCAGTTCAGTTCCCACAGATGTCCCACCATGCCATTGGGAAGCGGAGCCCCTAGTATTTTTATGAACCGTTTTGCTGATGGTTCCCAAGCCCGTGGATTACACAGGTTGATCATGCTGGATAAATAAAAGCTTACAAATTCAACAGAAGCTACATAAATCTTGGTTTTAATGCGCTGTAATTAAAAACTACTGCTGTGTAAATGCCTGGGACCGGGCAGGAGCCTGAAGGCAAAGCAGGTCAGCCAAAGCCACCCTGAAACGTGCACAGCAAGCAAAGCCAGAGGACGATTCTCACCTGCATATACCTTGTTCTCATGGTGCTAGAATTGGATTTTTTTTTTATTTCATTATGCAAAATGTGATCTTAAAAGCACTCCTGTAAGGAGAAATAATTCCTGTCACTTAAAGCTCCCAGGGAGGACCCAGTGTGAGCTTTTTGATGGATTTTGGTACTGTGGGGATCTGGAAAGAGAGCCAGTCACTCGTCCCCATTGGATGTCTTGTTCTCATAAATTGCTCTTTCAGCTCTTCAGAGTAGTTTTAGATTTATCCTCCTGTCCTCCAGTCTCTGTTCTTCCCGTGTTTCCTTATTCAGTCCTCCTTTCTCTCCCCTCTTTTTCCCAGCCGTTCCCTGCTAACATCGCCCCATTGGTGCAACGGCCCATAGCCACAGGCGGCACCATTCCGGTGCCCTTCACCGAGATGCGGCTCTGACATTACAGCGTTAAAACCGGCCACGTCTTTTTCCCTTCTCTGATAACGACGACGCAGAGCAACACACAGGTGAAACGCATGGCGGGGAGAGGATTTTTATCTGCCGGCGTGGTTTGATGTTTAATACATGAGGCAGAACCCCAAGCACTTGATCACGATGTCAGGGTAAGCCGCAACGGAGCATGTTGACAGCAACACAGCGGCTATATGACAACCAGAATCAGTCTGATCTGAGGAAGGGTTTAATACCTCAAGCAGTGACACAGCAACTGAGCTGAGCCCCCAGCCTGGGCCCAACTTAATCCCTGATCTGTGCGAAACATTTCTGTTTGCTTTTCCGGAGGCTGGGGAAGAGCTGTGCGCTAGAACTCACCGAGCTGCCTCCCCAGTAAGCGATGGGCTGGTGAAGGATCGAAAAGAAAATAAAATATGTCTTTGTTAGTCTTACTTAAATCAATCAGGAGAGAGCCCCGCCTAAGCTCTTGGTGACTTGTGGTGGTGTTTTGTTTTTTTTTTAATCAAAGCCAAACATTTTCACGTCACTTCATAAATATGCTATGAAGAGGGCTTTGAAGAAAGACAAATGACTAGTTAATATTTGGCTTTCTGTTGCTAAATTCATAGACGGAAGGTCCATATATTGCCTTGTTTAATGTCACTCCTACCTGATACAGACCATTAATGAGCCATTTGGTAATCCTTTATCAGCCATCTGCATTAGGAGTGTTTTCAACCAAATGACACCCCCAAAAGCAGGAAGGCGAGAAAGGGGTTAAGCTTGTAGGCAGGAAAGGGAAGGCAGGAACCAAGCAGCAAACAATTGGCACCTGGCCTCCATTGAAGACTAAAAGTGGAAAAAAAAATGGCTTAATTGAAAAATCTGCCCATTGTGTGTGACTGCTAGCCTCCAAGGGAAACAAACAAACCCATTCAACGGGGAGGGAAAAAAAAAAAAAAGCAAAGAATTGGAAAATCCTGTGCTGCTGTGCAGACCTGGGGTCTTTAACTCTTCCTGTCCCAAGGCTACGGGTAGAAATATTTTTCATAACCAAAACACCATCTCCCTTGTTAAAACATTTGGTTGGATGAATAGTTTCTTAACTCATCCTGGCATCTTCAGCTGGAGCTGCTGGGGTCTCCCAGGGCAGCGTTGGATGCATGGAAAACCCTGATCACAGGGGTACGGGTGGAGGGATGGTCCCCGATTTCTTTTTCTGTCTCACAGGTGTCATAAAAATATGTATATCTCTCTTTCCCACTTGCTTCGGTGTTGTTTGGGAGGTCTCCGCAAGTTGCCGAGATGTGTTTTCAATACGTTTCTGCTTTAAATTAACTTTAATAATAACTTTCTCTAAGAGAGTTTGCAGGTTTCTGCTGCAGAGCAGGGCAATGGGGTTTGGTTTGCTCCCTGCCATCATGCCCAACCTTCCTCAGCAGTGAGTTGCTGAGACCCCCTTGAAGACAGCTTGGGAACCCTCATATTATTCCTGGACCTGATCCATGCTGAGGGTGTCTCTCTCGCAGCAACGTGCCTGGTGCTCTCTGGTATGTGGCACGCTTCACTTTTTTTGGTTTATTGTCTAGGAAGAATGTCTTATTTACACAGGGCTTGCCAAAACTGGTGCTTTGATAAATACTGGCTAAGCTAGGCCAGCCCCGAATAGTGCTGGGTGGCTGCAAGTTGTCATTTCATTGAATTATCACATCCAATTTTATTTTGCAGAGCACATAGAGGCTTCAACCCAGTTGTCTGCCACGTGAGATGTCACAGCCCTGATGGCACTGGGAAGCGGTACCTCCAGCTCGAAGTGCTCTGGGCTTCAGCAGGCAAAATGCTGTTTGCAACGAGATATAAGTCCTGAGTCCTCGAAGAGGTCACTTCTTCCCATGACACTGCAGATGTCCCTCGTGCTGTTTATTCTGCCTGTTAACTTTTCATTTATCCAATTGCTGAACAGCTCCTCGTGCGTTTTTATAAAGCTATGTTTGAATATGACTGATTTGCAAGCTTTTTAAATGTGACTCTGTGGGGTGTCTCTCCATGTTTAACCTTGCTGTTGAAACAAGTCTAACGCGGATGGTGTCAAAGGCTAAGGGTGGAGCCGATTTTAGACTATTCATAGTTGAAAACATAAGACTTTCCCTTCCAAATCTGGCAAAAAGAACATGAGGCAATTGGGTTTGTGTGCTGTAAGACATCTCCATCAATGACTTCACTGGGCAGTGAATTCTATTGTTTTGAGGGCACGGTATTATTTTTTTAAAAATTTAATATACATTTTGCTAGCATGACTTATTGTTTCGGAGACTTTTTATGATACAACCTAGTAGAGATTCTTTTCTTTTGCTTTTTCCTCTTTAATTTGTCCTCGGCATTGCTAAAGCAGTTGTGCTGATTCTGAGGTTTTAGCATGTGAAACAGTGGTGGTGGAGGGTTCTTATTATACCAGATTTCTCTGGTAGTGCTTGGAGCTGCTGCAGCATCTTTGTGACGTTCAGATATTTGTCTTATTTCTGTTCTACACAAGCGGTGGCATAATTTCAGAGGATCAGAAATCTCCATGTGTATGCCCCGAAGGAATGCTGCCCTCGAGGCACTAGAAAGGATCCATCCCATGTCTGAAGCCTAACAATATCTCCATGTTTCTGTGCAGGGGTGCTGCTGCTACATCCTTTTTTAACTTGAGCTCTCCCGTGGTTTGAGCACTCCCCAGAAACTCAGAAGCCTTGGGTCTCAGGCTTGCTCCATGGAAAGCACCTTTATTTTACATTGCCCATTACATTTTAACAGGCTGCCCAGGGAAGTGGTTGAGGCACCATCCCTGAGGGTATTTAAAAGACGGGCAGACGCAGTGCTTAGAGATATGGTTTAGTGATGGTTTTTGTCAGAGCTAGGTTGATGGTTGGACTCGATGATCTGCAAGGTCCCTTCCAACCTGGGCAATTCTGTGATTCTTTGATTTTAGATCTATCTCTTGTGCCCCAAAGCTGCAATATCTTTGCATATCTTCCCTTTCCTTCCTGTCTAACAAACCCTTAGTTGTGCTGTAAAGAGTGCCACAGCTCTAAGAGGAGAGTCTTCTCCCATGCCAAATGTTCTGCAGCTTTGGGGTGATGGATGCGAGTCCCCTGGGGGGTTTCTGCTGGGGTGTCTCCCTCTCTGGTCAATGCCCTGATTACTGGGCTGGGTTGCTGGAGCTTTCTGCCCCATAAACAGGCTTCCAAAGGTGTCCTGCTTGTTGAGGGAACCACCTTGGTCCCTTTGCCTGGAGATGTCTATGCTGTTGAGATGCAGGTGTGGCAGCGGGCAACGAGCACAAAGGATGTCTGTAGAGAGAAAAAAAGCTTTTCCATGGACTGGAGGTTGGCTAACTAGATGGCTGTCCATTCAGAGAGCTAGTTGCTGGCAGTCCTACTCCAAGGGGTCTTTTTCTCATCTATCTTTAATAGAAAGCGCATACGCCAGAAGTTCGACTCGCTGCGTTACAGAGATAAGTCACCTGCCAGTGACTGTAGTGCTCTTTGCAGATTAGCCCCAGGCCCCGCTCTAACATTATCATGTTTCATATTGTTAATAAAAATAATAGTGCTGGCGTGTCAGGAGTTCAACCGTCTGGCTAAAAGCAGCCCACAGAGCCGTGGTAGATGCCTACCTTTTTACTGTAATCTAAGACTTTTAGCAGCGTTGAATTACGAAAACACTGCTGGCAGAGGCGGCAACGCAAGGCTGTCACTGAGCTGAAAGCCCTGCTCTTGTTTCCCACGCCGTGGATTTAACGCCTGTTCATGTCACACACAAAGCAGGTTCAAAATCAGGTCCATAACTACGTATCCCGCATAACAGAGTTGCTCCGTGTCTGGAAAAGCACGGAAGAAGCCTGGGCATGGGGAGAGCAGGAGCGGCGTGGGCTGCAGTGCTTGTGCACAGCTGGGAAAAGGAGAGGGGTTCAGTTGTTTGAAGCATCTGCCCATGCTACGCTTTCCTCCACTTGGTACCATCAGCCCCTTATCAGCCAAGGTTTTACCTTGAACTTCCAGAAAGGCGTTGGGAGGATCCATCCTCGTCGGGAGGATGATGTTATTAGAAAGGCTTTTAACTAATTATATTCGAGCTCTAAGATTCCACAAGAAAAAAAAGGCCATAAATTCACATCTGCTTCGGCGTCAGACACAGCTCGCTCCTGGTGCCACTTTACGAAATTGCTCCATCGGTCCTTACAGGGCATCGCCACCCCTTCGAGGAGGAGGTCAGGGCAGGACTGAGCTCGGCGTGGAGGCAGCGACGGCACTGCCAGCACAGCAGCACATTAATATTTCAGAGGACATGAGTGAGTGGTGACTTTGTGGCAGATTAAACGAGCCACAGTCCCACGTGCATAAATACTCCTGCATCTGCTTCCTTCCCATGCCGAAAAGGCAGCTCTGATCTGTATTCCTCTCAAAACCGAAACAAGTGGGAAAATGTATCAATTTGATATTGTACTTATTTGCATTAAAAGGAAAGGATTCTCTCTTAGGATGCGACGGCGGTGTGCAGCATGCAGCCTGAACATGTATTATTAACGCCATCTATTTGGCTACAGCTCTAGAAAACAACATGAAGAGGGAGTTAGGGTTGAGCTTATGGGTAAAGCACACCATGGCAATGCTCCAGCCCCAAGAAAGTGCACACTCCGGAAGTTAAATTCAAACCTAAATTTAAGTTACTAACATTTTAAAGAGAAGCACAAAAATGCTAGGGCATAGAAACGCAAAAATAAGCACCCAAGCCACGTTGACTCTGCCCCGAAGTACTGATACAAGTGGAAAAGCGAATTTGGGATTACTCTCTTTCATTATTTCGTCTCCAACTAAATTGACTTAGTCATGGTTACTTGCCTGATTCGTGATGAAGGAAGAATTAAGGCTGTTGGCTTTAATCACGAAGTTGAAACAAATAATGTTTCCAGCCTCAAATATCTGAAAACAAGCTCATTTTCCAGACTGTGGGGCTTGCTTGCTATTGCTTATTCCCCTCCCCAACGTTACATTACACCTTACGCTCTCTTTCTCTTTCACGATACTCACTGGTGTGCCCGTACTTATTAAAGAAAAAATGAAAAGTTCATACACAGAGGATTCTGTGACATAAAAATGTTATGGGTAATGGTGGAATAGTTGTCTCTTCTTTCTCCTTTTGGCATTTTTATAATATCTAAAGGTTTAGGAGCTGTTTTGTCTTTAGCACATGCAGTAGATGGTCAGAAGGCTTATGTTGCTTGCATTGCTTCGTGGAGCCTTTCAATTTGCTTTTCTGTCCTCTCAGTGCGAAATGCGGGTCTGTTTGCTCTGCGAGGCCACCGTTTGAAGCCTGTCACAGCAAGGTGACCAGCCGTAACCCTCCCCAGGCACTCTGCCAGGCGGCTGCTGCCACGCTCTCTGCAGAGGAACCGGAGCCCAGGGCAAAAGAGATTCATTTGGTGGGGCTGAGGAAGCAGACAGGAGCCTGCTGTTGCTCCTCACCCGCTGGTGTGGACGTGGAGTGAGGCAATCAAGCTTCGAGAGCCTTTTTCTTCCCATATTCATGTTTATACTTCAAGCTGTTGTGTTAGTATAAAAGCCCCTTGATAGGGATCCCTGACCAGGGGATAGATGTGAAGGGACCAGGCGGGTGTCAGTAACACAAGGTGAGTATTCAAAGTTTGCTTGGCACAAGAAGGTAGGAATGTCCTCCCACCTTTCAGTTCATCCCTGCACTGGAGCCTGTGGGCAGGAATGGAGCTCTCTTGCCCATACCCCTAAGAGGTTCATAGCCTGAGTCCCTCATGGGATATCCAAGTGCTGTTCTCGAATCTACGCAAGCACCCGCACCTCAGCATCCTTGGGCAGGGAGGCCCCACATCTTCTCCCTGCCCCGTGAAGAACCATCTCTTCTTGCCTCTTTGAATTTGGCTCTTACTAGTGTCATCCAAAGGCACCTCCTTCTTGTGTTGGAAGAGAGAGTGAGCAACTGATGTCTCTTCACCTGCTGTGTGCCACTGGGGGTTGTGCTCTGGTATTGTAGTTGATGAGGGCTGGAGAAAGACTTAGGTCTTGGTGCAGGAAAATGGGCTGCCATGGCCTTTGACCTTTCATTGTTCTCCTCCAGGAGCTACAGCTGTGGAAATGGAGAATAACTACAGCTGTAGCATTTCAACAGCTGCTGTTGACCGGGCTAATAAACACCATTTTTTTAACTGCTTCCTGGGAAAAGTAAAAATGTGGTTCGTACAGGATGTGATGCACAAAATGTGGTTTCCCTGAAAAACCCATGGCCGTAATCTGGCAGTTAAACTTATCAACATGATTGTGAAATGGAAGAGTTTTACTCATGGTTTAAGTGCAAAACTTCAGTACGGAATTAAGCAGGGCACTGTTACAGTATCTCCCTGCAACCGGTTACTAAAACAAAGATGACATCCAAGAGCAAATTTGAAATTGATTTTTTTTTTTTTTAGATATTTAATAACTCCTGAGCAAGAGCATAGCATTTTAATTCTAAAATAAGGAGTCTAGTGTCAGTTCACATCCTTCTTAAGGTACAAGCTGCTGGAGCTAGACGTTTCATGCGAGTCAGTTTGCCTTTTTTTCTTTTTCTTTTCTTTTTTTCTTTTTCCTTTTTTTTTTTTTAAAGTAACACAAGTTTCAGGACTTGTGGGGGGAAAAAAAAAGCTGAAAATGGGACCCAAATGTATGCTGGCAAGGCTCAAGCACGTCAGAACAAATAAAAGACGCCTCAGTTGGTTATTTCTATTTAAGTCGCAGCACTTTTGGAGGCTTGTTTTGGCACGATCAATTAGTTTCTCTGCGCTTTTTCACCTTCCGCAGAAGCAGTGGGAGCTTTACAAGTACCGTTTTATAATCCTCAAACAACCTACTAATGCTTTCATTTCCCATCAATTTGTTGCCAGGCACAAAGGGGTTTAATCACAAAATGATTGATAACTCTATTTAAACAGAACATTAGCCTAATGACGTATGAAACTGTAGCAGAGTTGTTAGCTTATGTACAAACGTATTCCTTAAAGAGCGACTGAAGTTGCCTTGTCTGCCGTCCGAATCGGTTCGCTAATCTCTCTGCAAATTTCTCCTTTGCATTAATCTTCTGCTGATGAACGCTCATTAGGCACATTGCAAGCACTTGCTCGGTGCCCATGGCTCTTTCCATCATCTTGGGAGAGAGTCGGTGGTGTAAGAAGAGACTTAGATGGTAGGTGACAACAGGACACCTATGTGTCGTTCTACAGGAAGGACGTGGACCTGTTGGAATGGGTCCAGAGGAGGCCATGAAGATGATCAGGGGGCTGGAGCACCTCTCCTATGAGGACAGGCTGAGAGTTGGGGTTGTTCAGCCTGGAGACGAGAAGGCTCCGGGGAGACCTTAGAACCCCTTCCAGACCCTGAAGGGGGCCTATAGGAGAGATGGGGAGGGACTCTTGACCAGGGAGTGCGGCGATAGGATGAGGGGTAACGGTTTTAAACTGGAAGCGGGGAGATTTAGATTGGATATTAGGAAGAAATTCTTTCCTGTGAGGGTGGTGAGACACTGGCCCAGGTTGCCCCGAGCAGCTGTGGCTGCCCCATCCCTGGAGGTGTTCAAGGCCAGGTTGGACGGGGCTTGGAGCAGCCTGGTCTATGGGAGGTGTCCCTGCCCAGGGCAGGGGGGTTGGCACTAGATGATCTTTAAGGTCCCTTCCAACCTAAACCATTCTATGATTCTATGTTCAAGGCTATGAAAAACTGCACATAGCCCAAGCCATCAGTGCAGCCCACGCTGCTCCATGCTTTCTCTCCATACAATGTGCTCCATCTCAGAGGTCACGAGGCCACGTGTTTGAAGTCTTCCTGAACACTGCTATTATCTGACTTGGATTGCAATTTTTTAAATTTTTTTTTATTTTTCAGAAGAGGTGAATCTTTTAGCTACCTTATCCAGTGGTTTTCTTCAAAACACTGGTAATTAAGAGCCAAAAAGCACAGCGGAAGCCTTTGGGAATCTGGCCAGCAGCATGATCTCCTGGATGCTATCTGAGCCCGCAGACCATCCATGCTACATGCGGGACTCGCGTCCTAGATTTTTTTTTTCCTCCCAAAGGCTCAAGCTGACAAAACTCACGGAGGGTGAGCAATACATGGAAATGATGATGAGACAGCAAGAATCTAACACCGGCCGTACAATGATCACCATGTTTTGCAGTATGACATCCTCTACTTAAGAGCATGGCTTAATCAAGTCATAGCTGTGTTTTGCTCAGTTGGGGCCTGCTGATACAATGGATATCTGGCTCTGATAGCTGTAACCAGTCAGCAGTTATTGGTATACGCCTTAAACCGCCACAAAGCTTTGGTTTTTCTAGCGGTCCCAGACATGCAGCTATTGCCTGGGAAGCAGGAGGACCTCGATGCCACCTTTCACCCTTCCCAGAACCCCCCCAGCAGCACGTATTTCAACAAAGGACTTGGCCAACAGGACCCTGCAATTGCTGCAGATGCGTTAAGGGTCGTCTAAGGGAAACCCGGCTTTGTGTTGTATGCCTGGGCTTGTGTCCCAGGCAGCTGGGATGGTGAAGCTTCTGCTGAGCTCTGCGTTTGCCATCTTTAATGGGAGATGTTTCACGAAAGGCTCCCGGCTATAATGGAGCCAATCTTTGCATGAACCGGAACTCACCTGACCTCCATTTGAAACCTCTGGTACTTCTCCATTATCACACACTTAGAGCAAATCAGGTTTTTTTTTTTAGCTAGGGCATCTATAAAGATTATGCAGGCTACATCACCATTTTAGAAAGGCTTTTCACTGCACATTTATTTTTCTTCACTCCCTTTAATTAGTATCTGGCCAAGGAAAGCTCCAGTTCTAATGCTACTTGTCCTTGGGTGAGCAGCTAAGGAATACTTCACATGTCATTACGCGGTTATCCTCTGTCTTCGCCCCAAATGTCTCACTTTTGGATGAAAGGGTCCCTCCTGGCAGCCGATCCCCATGTGTCCTGACAAGTCCGTCGATCCCACTCGGCAGGGCGTGTGTCCACCCTGGATGCCTGATGACAAACGAACGGTGATTGATATTCCCTTCACACCCTGCAGCTGCTGGAGTTGTTCTGTCACACTAAAGACTAAAGATTACCAGGAGAATGGTTTGCAAGTCTTTTATAGCTAAAACACAGCTATTTATATCCTGAATACTGTACAGGAATGATGGGAAGTGAATCATCAAAGATGTTTTGATTATGTGAATAAGATTCAATTTCAAGTTTATCCTAATGATGCAAATATTCTTCCCTGGAGAAGCACGCGGAGTCTCCTGCCACACTGGCAGCTGTACAGGGTAGGGCTTTGTCCCTTTCAGATCTGGCTAATGAAAGAGAAGGGCCTGGTCAGTAATTTGGTGAGAGACCTCTAAGCCAAATTCAGCATGAGGGAGCGATTAGTCACTTTTACTCATTATGTCACAGATTTTTCTATCTGAATTCATACCAAATCTGCAGACCATGGGAAGGAACTCAAGCCTCGGACAGCTGTTTTTCCATTTTATTTTTTTTTCCAGTTTTTTTCCCAGTTCTTTTCAGTTTTTCCAGTTTACATCTCTCTGTAGACTAAGGAGCGTTGTCTCAAAATCTGCGCTGTGCCCGTGCGGAGGTGACCTGGCAGCAAGCTGAGATGCAAAGGATGCAGAGAAGCACGTGTGATGCTGAGGGGACAAAACCAAGAGCCCCCTGATTTGGGAGGAGAACTCCCAAACCGCTGTGGGGGTTTTTATACCCATTTAGGGCATTAGCTCTTCTTTGTAGTGTGTTTTTCTGGGTTGTCTCTCTCCTACTATGAAGTTCTGATTGTGAATAATAATTTATTAAAGAACTATATGATTTATTGTTATTGTTATTAATTTTATTTTATTAAGAGCAAAGCAAAACAAATACTCATTTCTGTGGAAGCACGTTCTCTACCGTGCAGGCTGCCGCAGGTCGATTAGCCCAGTTTCGTGCACAGAGAGACTGTGCTGGTGGTAACGTTCTTCTGTCTGCCTGCAGGAAA
>VWZL01002255.1:0-213915 GCA_013396915.1 Stercorarius parasiticus | reverse complement strand
TTTTTACTTGGAGAATTGAAAATTGATGTTCGTTTTACTGGCTGGAGCTCAGCTATAGCAAAACTCGGGCCAAAATCTCCGCAGGTGTAAAGTGGTACAGCTGCTCTGGCTGGAGGGCGCTGGCGCCAGCTGAGCCAGCCGCTTTTTTTTGCTTATTTGATCAAATTAAAGGATATTCACGTCCCGCGTCGATTCTGACAAAGAGATTTGCAAGCAGGAGCATTAAGGATGGCAAAAAGTCATGCATACGAACCACTTATTATTAAAAAATGAACCAGGCTTGCATTGTCAGCACAGCATCCCCAGGCTGTTGCTGACCCTAAGACGTGCCCTGCTCCCAGCGAGGTCAAACTGGGTTGTTATTCGCGTGGTGTGGGCAGTGATCACCCTAAAAACTGAGTGGGACCCCACTCTTTGCACCAGCAAAGAGCCTGCCCTGTCACCTCCAGCAGCTACCAGTCCTGTAAAATCCCCGGAGCGCACAGCTGGCGGGGACTGGGTGGTGTAAGTGGTGGGATACGGGCCTGACGGAGGAGGGCTGTCCCCTGTGGGTATCAGTCCCGTCAAAGACAGTGGGGATCTTTATTCATACAGTTTCTCCTGCCTCTGCAGAAAACCTGCTCAATTTCTTCCACGAAACCCAGATAAGCAAACTTTTCATCGTATCCTTGAAAAAAACAAAGAAAAACTGCAATACATCTGCCTGCAGGTGATGACTACAATTGTCTCCCCTCCCTTCCCCCCCCCCCAAAGAAAAAAGCATCTTTTGCTGCAGAAAAATCTGTCCAACATTTAGCGAAGCCGGCAGCTGTCGGGAGAGGAAAGACGCAGATTGACAGGGGAAAGAAATAGCAAAAGAGCTCCCAGAATATTGTACAGAAAAAAAATAATCTTAAGATGTTGACCTGGCACAGATGTGTGTATAATCAAAGAAAAAACCAGCAATATAATGTCCTGGTTATCTCCTAAATGGGAATACTGTATACACTGCAAGGTGTCCCACTCTGAGAGCCTGCAGTTGTATTTTTCTTGTGATTTTTTTTCCTCCAGAACAGGAAATCTGGCATGTTTAAAGGTTGGTCCCCTTATTTCTGAAACCCCCTGCGCTTTTCTTTTTTTTCCCCATCTCCTTTCTTGATCATATTATGGTCTGGTTTTATCAAATTACTTTGGGGTTGGTAATTTGCAAGGGCACTGGTGCATTCGCATTAAATTTGTGATCTGCGTGAGAAATCACATACTGTATCACCAAAACCCAAATAATTTTAAAAAAAAATAAAATTTCTTCCATCTCCTCTCCTTGAGTTCATGTAGTCTTTGGATTTTTCCTCCGCTTCAATATTCTTTCTGCCTATAATCCAGTTCACTTCCAGACCCTGCTGTTCAGCTGTTACTGAAATGTCGTCTTCAGAAACACCGAGCGGGGAAATGTTGATTTGTTTTGATCTCAGGGGAAATAACGTAACTCGGCAACAAGCCCACCAACAGCAACTCTTAATACACAGCTAGACACCTTGCAGAGAAATCACCTTGCTGGTAGGTTGCAGACATATATTTCATTGCATTTAATTCTCGAACGCTGATACAACTCGTTTCAGCCGTTTGAATAATGGGGGTTTTTTGGTTCGCTGGCTGAACCAAAGCAGAGGGAAAAAAACCCCAACCAATAAAGTGTTTGTTTTCATTTTCAGGTTCTTTAATCCTCTTTGCTACGTGGTCTTTTAACTCTCTTTTTGTAGTTTTTATTACGAAATGAACAAACAAATGTAGTTTCCAAGTGAAAAGCTGAAACGCTTCATGCAGATATTTCCTAAAGATAATTTGGAGGAGCGGAAAAATTAATTAAAACGCAGCAGTTGGGTGCATGCCTCCAGTCAGGCTTTTGGGTAACGCCTGCACCATTTTGGCTGTGAATGTGCATTTTGCCAGGCAGCACTGGGGCAGGCACAAATGCGAGGCCAACGTGCACCAAAAGGACCTTTTTTTCCCCTGTAATCGCATTACATTTCTCCCACTGGTTTTCTTACAAATGCTGAATTTTCAGACTTTGCGGCCTCTCAGGCTACCAATGTCACCATGCTGGGAAGAGCTTTCCCACGAGCGATAATTTGCTCGCGAAACAGGACTATTTCTTCCAGTAGCGACTCCTAGAACCCTGCGGGGTCTGGCCAGGACTGATGTGGGCTTTACCAGCTTCCCAGGCTACCTGCTGGCCAGCCAGCTTTCCTAAAGCAAAGTATTTATTCATAACAAAAGCGTTGCAGAGGAAAAAATTATTACAGCAGCAATGCAATGCCCACCTCACTCCAGAGGTGGTCAACCCTCTCTCCCTGCTCCAAGACCCAGCAGGCTGGTGGTACCATCACCCACTGATGGTGCTATGATGGGACCATCACGTGCGTCCTTTGAAGTGGCTTCCCAAATGGGGCGAAAGCATCCTCTGCCATCAGTGAACAAATCATGGATAGAGTTGTTACTTGCATTATTTCCACATTTGGGGAATTGTAGTCCTTATCCTCCAGTATATCTAGTTCCCACTTGAAGCTTCTTCTAGACCACCTATTGAGCTTCAAAGTCAAGCTGCTAACCCAGACATCTCCAATGCCAGTTCACATCAAGGGCTAAATGCCTCCTGCTTCCACAGCACTTGGAGTTGAAACATCAGCACGTCACTATACCATTCCTGAAATACCCCATGGTGGCAGGGTCCTCCCCGTACCTCACCGTCCCCACACTATTCCCCCTGCAGGCAACCGCCCACACTCTGGTGAGGGGCTGTTGAGGACCAGATGTGGGAGCAGAGATGAGGGGAGGGATGGAGGAGAGGAACGGAGCTGGGGGAAACCCAGTGTGGAGGATTTCAAGGGCCACGGTACAAAGACGTGAGCTGTCAGCCAGGTTCAAGGCCCTTGGAGCAGCTTGATACAAAACGAGACTAACAAATAAATAAACCCTGGATTTTAATTAACGTGTTCTTTCATTCAGGCACAAAATTAAAAACCCATCCATCCTCAATCACCATCATCTTTTTTCTTTTTTTTTTTTAATTGGGGTTTTTTGCTATACTAATTGTTACATTTGTCCAATTCCATCAAATCAAATCAAACTAATGACAGCCAGATGGTCACAGCTCTCAAGATGCCTCACTCAGGGCCAATCCATGCCCTCTGCTGCACAGAAGCAAAGCACAGAGGGAGGCTGTGCTCTTCCTCCAGGCACCGAAAGGACAGGATTAAAAAACACATAGTTACATCAGCAGGAGGCAAAGCTGGTGAAGATCGCTGCAACCAGCTCTCCTCGTGGAGCTGAGGCTGGATGATCCACCCTGTTCATACGCCGTAATCAAAAAACATGCACAGGGGTGGAGGGGGAAGAGTAAGCTCATGTGTCTGGATCAGGAACAAGGTATGTTTGATCTCTTCACTCTCTCTGAAGGATGTGGTGGAGGTCCCATCCCTGGAGACATTCAAGGCCAGGCGTGATGAGGCTCTGAGCAATCTGATCTAGCTAAAGATGTCCCTGCTTACTGCAGGGGGGGTTGCACTAGATGACCTTTAAAGGTCCCTCCAAACCCAACTCATTCTATGATTCTATGATGTGAAGATTTGTGCATGCCCCCTGCCTGGCATCCTCTTGCGCACCCTCTACCTACTGCTTGGCCCATAACCCGCGCGCGCTGAATTATGAAGGGCAGGATTTGTACCCACGTCTTTTGCTCCACGATAACAGACTCGAGATGTTGTTCCCGGTAGCTCCTGATAATACATGCATAGTAATAATTACAGTAGTTTATTTAATAAGCAGTGGGTCAAACCTGTTGTGGTCACTTGAACAATACTTGAAAATTATTACAGGGTGCACCCACTGTAAGTTGGGATAATTAAGGCTGCTGTTATTAACACTCTGCCCTTCCCTATTGCCAGTTTAATTTCCTTGAACATTTTTATATCTATTCCTCATCCTGCCTTGGGGGTTTGTAGTAAAATTCAATAACCATTTTCCTTTCTAATTTTTCTATTAAAGCACCATCTTATTTTTGCCATCACAACTGGATGGCAGGGAGTTAAGCCTCCCTGCAGACTCGCCTGCTGTTAGCACTTGGGGCCGATGGCCCAGCCAGAAAGCGGGGCAGCTCGGGCAGCTCTTTCATCATGTCCCACAAGCGGTTTTCTTCAGAGACCCTCCAGCTTAACAGGAGTCTCTCCAAGGACTTTGAGGCAGGCTTTAAGACCCATGGATTTTGGGTAGCTTGACTAGTCGAGCGCTGGAGCAGACTTTTCACAGTCATCTGTTGGCCTATTAGTTTTGCCGGATATCTTTTTACTCCCTTCACGCTGGTAGACGCAGCAGGTACGTGCATCCAGAAAATATATCCCGCCCATCCTATGCCTTGTCCCTGTATAAAGTCCTGGCTGAGGAGCACCCACCTCCCCAGGGCACGCAGCAGAGGCGTGCAGCCTCTTGGCATGCCACCAATATGGCTTATTGGGATGTGAGTGCCCATGTACTGGGCAGGACTCTGCCTGCAGCTGCGTTGCATCCGTGTCCGTCCCAGTGCCAGCGCACGGGCACGCAGAGCTGAAAATCTGGGCAACACCTCCCCGATGGAGGACGTTTTTAATTCTCTGCATTACCAAGGTCAGGAGAAAACCCACAGGTCTGCCACAGCCGTAGCCACCACCAGCTGCAGCCTGCCTTTACTGGGAAAAACTCAGCTTTCCACCTTTCCCTGTTTTGATGGGCAACCCTGTTAGGAAGAAAAAAACCATGACCACGGACTGTGGTTCCTCGCTCTTGGCTACCATAAAATTGTGGCTCATTTTTTTATTTAGATTTTCTGCTGACGCAAGCAGAAGCTTGTTCACCTGGCATTCAGGCAATGCTGTCTCACTGTAATTTGAATGGTTGAGCCAAAGTTTCAAATTAAGGGAGGCTTTCCTTCATACCTTTCAGTCTCCGGGAACATTAAGGTTCCCTCTGAGATAACCCTTGAGCTCTGTTTCCAAAAGGCAATGCTGAAGAGCAGCTTTTTTGGGTTTGGGATCTCTTGGCTTGCATCAAACACCTCATTCTGGCGTGTTTCGGAAGAGCAGATGCTCCTGCAGATACTGCAGGGCCTTCAGCTCTTTCTCAAGCCCATAAAATATGGCTGAAGACAGCAGGAAGCGATCTTCTGGCCATTTAAAAGCAGGTATTGCTAGCAAGGTTGTGATGGGATTTTCTCTGCGTTCAGGCAAGGCTGACTGCCCCTTTTAGCAGCTGGATCGTCGCTGGCATTGGGAAGGCTCCCGTCATGGTTTTTTCCACATCTTAAACTGTTTACTTTGACATCCAGACACCAAAACAAGTGGCACTGCAGTCACAAAACAGAAAGGCATCACCTGTAACCACCACTGGTATCACTGACCCACCTCAGACAGGTGAGGAAGGATTAAAAGGCACCTGGGACTGTTGCACCTGGGGCCTAATGATGATGAGTTCCAGCTATAAAAGGCTGCAGGAGGAACACAGGCTCTTGAAGTAGAGATTTGGAGCTACCTCTTGGTGTAGTGTTGACACAGAAGATGCGTGTGGCTGGTGGGAAAGGAGCTGTGAGAACTGACTGCTGCTGAAAGTAAGTGATTTTAGGGGGAAAGGGGCTGGGGTGCTGGTGCCTGTGTGGTGGAGAGGGGCTGGAGGGTCCTTGATAGGAGACATTGGCTCTCAGATAGGAGTCAAAGATTCCTCTGCTAATATCACACTTCCCTCCATTTGTGATGGGCACTGCTATCCACTTGTCTGTGTATTTTTATTTTGGAAAGGTTAGTGAACATTTGGTTAAGCCCGAAGGGGTTTCTGCTCCATCCTTTGCCAGAAGGGCAGGACTGGGAGGGATGAGGAAAACTGTCTGTGCCAATACACTAGACTGGAGATCCCTGTTCTCTAGCCTGTGTGACCTGACCTTATGGGTCAAGGGGCAGATAAAATTCAACACCATCTGCTATTAGTTAGTTAATACTTAACCCAAAAGTTGGGGTCGGCAGCCTCAATGAGCTAGAGCTGCGCTGGAGATAATGGGTTTAGCTTTGGGAGGCATCTGATACCTTAATAAACCCAGGGGACATGGTAACCCCTGGGGGCATTTGGGACGGAGCTGAGCTGACCCCCCTGGCCCCACTTCACGCAACCCTCCTGTAATCTTGGGATTCCTGTGCATCTCCCTCCGGCTGGTACCACTTTCCAGCCTGTATAGCTGTGAAACACCTGGGTGTTTAACTGGTCATTGCAAGGATCTTGTCCTGCCTGCCAAAAGCTCACAGCAGCTGCCCAGGCTAATTTTACAAGTCAGGTGTTTGCCTCTGACAGGCAACTCTTCATATCTTTATGACTAGACATTATTATATTGTTCTTTCATTTGATAACTGCTCCAGTAATAGCTTCCCTTTGCAGTAAATCTCCTCCGCTGTCTTTTTTTTTTCCCCCCTATTAAACCTAAGATGATAATCTTTGCGTGAGTCTGTGTGCAGAAATTCAGCAAAGCTTTCAGAGGTCGGAGAGGAGGGGAGATGCTGGGGGAGGCGGGGGGAACCATGGTCAGCCCTAGCAAAGAGCCTGGTGGGAAGGTACTTTTGGAGAAAGTAATTATACCCCGGAGCACTTGGAAGAACCTACCCAGCATGCAAGTTGAACTGGAAAACGAGTATCTAAATGGCTCTTCAAGTTAGGATGTCTTTGGGAAGTGCTGCTCAATACCTGTCAAATACACATGTGACATGAGAAGAGATGAGTCCGAATGCGACGCAACGCAAATATTTGGCTTTATTTTACCACCACAGAGCAGAACCTATCCCAGTTAAGTGGCTTAAGAGAGACTGCAGCTCCAAATGCCAGCACCTCAGTACCAAGCAGCAGTGCTGCGAGCAGGGGCTTGAGATGGACCGTGCGGATGAGCTGTAACCCATCATCCCACGTCTGTAAGTTCCCACGAGTGAAGAGAGCTGAGGGTGAGGTGGGACTGATATTCCAGTGCCAGGTATGGCCTCCTGCACCACCGGCTGCAATAGAGCAACTTCAGCTGGTGGTGGTGACTGCTTCAGTTTAATTCAGTGGTGATACCAGTATTAAACCAGAGCCTGGAGCCCTTCGGAGGATGCAGGTAGTCATGGTCCAAGCCCTTGTGTGCAGCTGAACAAGCTGGGCTGGAAATGCAGGAGAGCTCTAAGGAGCCCAAAAAAGCACAACAAATGTTATTAGGGGGAGCCTCTAATTTTTGGGACCTAATTTGGGCAGCCCCTGGTGCCTTTCAATCAGAAGCGCATATGCAAGAACTCCTTTTCTAACTCATGGGTGTGCTGGGGTTGGGGCCAGAAGATGCCTTCCCTCCATGGCATCTCAAATTTGGGCTGCAAAATTTCCTCCTCTAAAGGGGAGGAAAGGGCTGCTTCCCCCCACCCCTTCCCCATCTAAATTACCCCAGTTGCAAAAAAAAAAAAAGCCTTTTACCTTCAGTCTGAAAATAGGATGGAAAATTACAGTGGTTATCTATGGCGTGTTTAAGTTCACTTCACACAAGGACTATTTTGTTGGCTTCACAAGTCCCAATTAAATCATCATTTGCACGCTGTAATTTAAAGCATGTACTCTGCTGGCAAAATCCATAAGAGCTATAAAGCGTGTGTGTGTATACAGTCATTATTGTTGCTATTAAGTTTCTTATCTGTTTTGATAGCGAAAATATTAAAATGGGAAAAGCGAAGTACTGATCATCCACAGATACGCCTAATTTCACATTGCGAAGGTATCTGCTAAAATAACACGTATATAATGTAGGTAAATGAATGTCCATGGGAGACTAAAGCTGGCACACAGCAGCGATTCCGGAAATAATTGTTTCTTCAGGGGGGAAGGGGGGTGGGGGAAAAAAAGAACACCCTAAAGCTTCAAATAAAGCCTTTTGCTAAGATTTTAAAAATAAATGCTAGCAACACATTTTAATTTCCCATGTGGTTAGACACACCGGCGTGATGAGGAAATCCCTTATTTATGAAGCTCCTGGATAAACCCAGGTGCTGATGCTGGAAATGCCTCTGTCCCTGTCGATTATTTCTTCAGCAGCTCAAAAACAAAAAGGGGGAGGGGGGAGGTTCTTGTTTGGATTTTTTGTTGGTTTTTTTTTTTTAACCCAGTGAGCAGCAGGATGGCAACAGCTTGTCCAGGGAAGGATGTGCAGCGTTAATCTCTTCGTGTGTGATTATCTGGGGGAAATAAAACCCCAAATGTGGGGAAGAAGAGATGGTGGTTCATCCCTCAGGCCCCAGATGAGGTGTGGATGCTGCAGCCAGAGGAGTTTCTGCTGTAGGGTTTATTTTCTTTATTTTTTTTTTTATTTTTAGAGGGACAGGGGCTGAGCAACTTTTAATATGGAAAAGTATTTGGTCATTGTAACTTTGCAAATGAAAAAAAACCTGCTGTCTAAAGGGAAGGGTGAACTCTCTTGCAGGTATCACTGCCCACAAATAAAAATACCACTTTTTTGTAAATCCTCAAAGCTGTTGGATGTGCTAAGCTGAAAAAGTGCCCCTGTTTCAAGCACTAATGGCATTTTTAATTCAGGAAAACTTACCCTGTCAGTTTGTCTCCCGCATCTTCTAACTTTTTTCAGGTGCCAAAGCCCCATTTTTTTGGGTGGCAGAACTTCAAGTTTCTGCAGCTGCCTGCACCCTGTGGGGCCAGGCCCCTGCAGGCTTCTGGCGCGGCGGGGGCCGGTGGTGCCCTCTGGTGCAGCGGGGCCTTGTTTTTGAGGGGCAAAAAGACCCCGGGGGGAAGGGTCCTCCCGGTGCCCCCACGCGTGATGGCCCCACGGGAGGCGGGAATTGGCGGGCTAGGGGCGGGAAGGAGCCCGGCCTCGCCGGCGCGGCCCTGCTGCCGGCCCTTGGTGAGGGGGTGTCTCTGTGAGTCCGTGGGCTGCGCCCACGCGCGCCCCCGCCGCCACGCACGGCCTGCGCGCACGCGTCCGCGGGGGAGGGAGGGCGTGCGCGTGCGCGTAGGGGGCGANCCCGCCGCGGCGGCCCGGGCGAAGGGAAGCAGCGGTGGTGGGGGATCCGGGGCAGGCAGGCGGCCGTCGGCCCCCAGCTGCCCGGCGGGGCCGCCTCCGTGAGGGACGGGGCGGAGCGGCCGCACCTGAGCGCCGCGCCCGCCGCGGAACTTGGGAAGACAGAGAGGAGCCGGGGGAGTTTGTGTGGGGAGCTGGTCCCCCAGCGCCCGGCACAGAGAGCCCCTCGGAAAGCGGTCCTTGCCCCGCCAGAGTCATTATTTGTGTCTGCAGCCGTTTTGAGAGGTTTAATTCTTACCTTTTTTTTTTTTTTTTTTAACTGAGTGTATGCAGCTGCCTTTTGTGCAGCAGGAGGTCGGCTCCGTGGCGGTGCCGGGAGGGAAGCGGTGGTGATGAGCCGCGCTGAGGCTGGGGTGGTTTGGGATCACACAGAGAGGGCGAGGAGCGGCGAACTTGGGAGCCTGGGCAGGGGGCTCCTTCACGGGGGGTTCTCTGGAGGCTAGCACTTCCACTTGGAAAAAATCAGTTATGTAAACCTAAAACTTGGGGTTTGGGGTTTGTTTTTCCTGCTTAAGCTAATGCTTCTTTCAAATAAGAAGTACTTTAAGTATCAATTCAATAAACTTCCTAGAGGAACAATGAATAATTGTACCCGGTTTGTCATAAATACCACCTTGCTTCCCCCACGTTGTTGGCCGAACTTCCTTATGTACATATGTCTGAAAGCTGAGTCGTTTCAGTTAAGGGCCCGCACATTTGCAACTTACTATTTTCCTGTTTTGAGAAAGTCCATCTGTGGTAACCTTTAGGTTTATAAAGTCATGTGCCTATATTGTTTCCTGAGTGGTGATACCTTTAAAAGCAGGAGGTAGTGGTGGATTGTTCTCACTCAAAGTGAGGAAAAAGTTTGAATTGAAGTTATGATATGTAAGTGTTCTTAAAATGATGATTAATAACATACCTAATTAAAGCAATAGACTGACTGCGTCTCATTTGAAGAGTGCTGATGCAGGTTTTCTGCATTGTTGTTAGTCTCCACCATACTTTGTTTTCAGCATGTGATTTATATGTCAAGCTTTAATCTGTGTCCTGGGCTTTTTGATTGTTTTTTGTAGAGCAGGGTGATACAGGGTTATAGGTAAGCAATACTATATTTGATTCTGCTCTGACTGTTCTATGCTACAGTCAATCTCAAAATAACTTTTCTTTTGGTGTGAAAGAACTGGTCTTGCCATTTCCTACAGAAAGTAAGTGCAGTACATGATAACACACAGTATATTGGATTCGTTGGGTAATTGAACTTTGCAAACCAAATCTTTTAGGACTTTAATTATTTGAAATAAGTTCTGCAGGATTGCCAAAGTTGAATGTAGAGTGCAGTACTTTTTTTTTTTTTTTAAATCCCCCACAGTAAGTACACTGCAGCTAACTGCGCAATAACTTTTCTTGTGTTTCCCCTCCAGTGATCCTCGGCTTCGCCCTGGAGGAAACACCTTTCAGAAGCAATATAGAATTCCTTTAGCTTGCCCTTTAAGGCTGAGAAAAAAAGATACAAATTGCAACAGTAATTTTTATTATTTGGAACTTGCTTGTTAAAGCAAATATTTTTTCTAAAGTTACCAAACAGTTGTTATGCTTAGGATGGAAGCATCAGTGCTAGGCTTGGCTTAATTAAAACAGAGGTCTGATGATCATAGGCCGTGTGTTACGTTGTCAGAAGAAATCTAGGTCTTAACCTGTTCTGTGAACTTGTGCGAATGACACTAGTTTTGTAGCAGGACATTGTTCATGCCCAGCATTAGCTTTCTCTGGTAATTAAGATAGTTCTCCTGTGGTACTCTCTCTACTAACTCTTCAAACCTTGCAGGCTTTTGTTTTGTTTTACATGAGCAAATATTCAAATACTGAGCTGGCATGGAAGCCCTATTTTGTGAGGCAATATATAAATAAGTGATAAGCAACAGTTTCTATCTCAAAGAGCTGATAGATAAGGCAAAAGAAGCAAATAATAGATGGGAATCTTGGAGGGAAAATATTAAAAGCGCTGTGTGGTGGAAGTTGTCTTCAGTTCTGTTTTCTGCCATAAGGTTGAATTCCAATCCCATGCTTTAATTACAAAACCACATGATATGTATGTATGTCAGAAAACTGAGGGTGGTAACGCTTCAGTAAAAGGTCACTTCGTTTGAATTTGTGAATTTCCCATACTGCCAGCCTGGCTTGTCTTTTTCGTGATCCTGCTGCCCTATCTGAGTTTGATAACTCGGCAAGCTAGAGTAAAAGAAAACCAAGTGAGTCCAACATCTAGAAAGTGTTTGTATTTTGAAACACTGGTGAACTGGTTGGTGATCTGTGAGTGTCTGCTGCTGTCCAGGGCATGTAGGGTGTAGAATCACAGAAAACAGATGTGGAAGGCATCTTGAGACATCAGCTTGTCCAGCCCTGTTACACGTATCCTGAGGTTACCTGGTATCCTGAATAAATATTTCACCAGAGGATCATGTACCACTTCAGTACAGGGCTGAATGACTTGTTGGTAACATCTTTATGTACCAGGTTATGCTCTCTATCCACCCGAACTGCAGTTTATCCTCTTCGCATCCAAAACAATTTAAAGCAGTCATTTTCTTCAAAAAACTGCATTCCCTGGAATTGCAGCTTTGCTGCCTCCCTGTTTGCTCAGGTTGCGAGGGTTGTCTGAGAGTATGAAAAGAAAGCAACTCTTCAGTCATGTAGCATGTTTACTTGTGTCTGATAGGTGTGAGGTTTTATGTGTGGGCTTGCAATAGCTGATGGAACAAAGTCCCTTTAAAATCTAATCCATAATATGCCACATGGTACAACGGTGTGTCGTCTTGCCCACTTAGTGGGGGAGGAAAGTGAGAGCCTGACTCTTTTAACACTGGGGAGGAACTGAAGCTAAGCTGTGTATTATTTACAACAGAAATGTATGCAGTGGCTTACACTGTCCCTTTGTTGCAGTATTTTGCCTTCCTTTGGAGGTGAAAGAGATCTCTGCCCTATTAGACAGCTTGCTCAGTTTCTGTCAAGGAGCGTAGCTTAAAGGAATACTGTTGGTGTTAGGGTAATATAATGCACTTAAACATGTACAAAGTGCACCTAGGTGTGTTTGATTTCTTAATGCTATTTGATTTTGTAATACTCTCCTATCAAACCAAGGTCGTACTATTCCATGTATACCAAGAAAAAGTAAAGGCTTTCATACTATATAAAACTTTATAGTAACGTAACGCTACTGTGTATTTATGCTTACCATGCACAGTCCCTTAATTATGCTCTTATGTTTGATTACTTGCCCCTTCCTTAATTTTTTTCTTTTTCTTTACTGAAGTTCTGACATGTCCTAGGGTCTCTGAAACAGAGTTATTGTTAAGGAGAACAGGCAATTAGGATATCCTAACATTGCTAGACAAATACATCTTAATGCTTAAAAATGTATTCTGAAACCAGAATTTGAGGAGTATGTATGTGTTAGTCTTGAAAATTCATTACTGCGAAGTAGCTGTCATTCACTTGTGAAGAGGAGGAGAAACTGGTCGAAATACTAAAGCATAACAGATCTAATGGGCAAGTGTGACTGAAATATTTGCAGCAAAGGAAAGTAAATCTGATTTTCTAAAACTGTTAAGATAAAAATTTGGCAACATCTTTATTTCCCCGTGCAACAGCCATTCAAACAGAAGCTGCGTGTGCTGTGAGAGTCTGGAAACAAGGGTGAGTAATGAGATCCGCAAGCTTCTAACATGTGGCAAAGGAAGATTAATTGAGTACCATGCAGTTTAATGGATATAATGTTTGGTTCTGTTCCTTGAACTATTTGGATGCAGCTCAGGTTAGCAGCAATCAGTCTCTCATATCTAAAAACTGGGGTTATTAAACAATTGTAAAAATGTTGCAAGAGTTGTTACTCCTGGGTTTTGACACTCACTTTTGAGAAGTGAAGAGCCACTGTGTTTGAGAATGCATTTCTTATCAAATGCTTGTTTTTCCAATGGACTAACCTGTTCCTCTTTCATTAACTAAGGTAATCTTCCTCTTTTGTCATTTAAAATGCAGTAGAAACAAGAAGCCAATTTTTCCCCTTTTCTAAGCTCATTTAAAATGCTTTTACTTCATGGTTACAGATATGCTCTTCTACTGTAAATAGAAGTGTGCCAAATCACTGATCTGTTTTTGAGCCACACGTTCTACGCATAGTGAAGTTCAGGGAACTATGGATTGGCATGACGTAGTTTTCCCATGACAGACGTTAATGACACTTAACAACCTTTCCAAAAATCCCCTCTGTTTTTCTTAACCGTGTTGGAGGGTGCTGGTAGCACAGCAGTCCCAGGAGACTGAAGTTTGCAGGCCACAGAACGGGTATGGTGTGGATTGTAGCAATATCCTCTTTTCTTTTGTCCCAGAGCGTACTTCAACGCTATGGTTTGACGTGGTGAAAGTAGGTTATCTGCACACGAAAAATATAGGCCTTGGATTATATGCCGACATAATCAACTGTAATGCAATCTCCCCGTGGATAACTCACGGGGTAGTTACTCTTCCAGTGCCATAGGCTCTCACAAGTGAGGACTCACTGGGAAAGTGCCTTCTCTTTATCTGTGTTTGCATTTGTGTTTTTCAGAGTTACTGTGTGTAGGAAGACGAAAGACATTTGGGAACCGCTGATGTAAAGGAGCAGGACCAGTCACCTTCCAACCAGCCCTTTATAGAGCCTATATTAATTTAACTATTCAGTTTAAAAAGAATAGCTCCTGAGCTAAGTCAAAGTTAGTATAAAGGTTTGTCTACATAGGCAAGATCTGCCTGTAAGATAGGAAGTTCTGTCTGTAGTCATCTGATGCTGATCTCTCCCTTGAAATAGGCAGCATGTGAGTACTAATTGTAGTGGTGGTTTTTCTGAAGTGCACTAAGATCACTAGCTTCTTTCTCACAGGGCACTGAATGATCGTTAAATGCTAATGACTTTTGATTACTGTTGACCTCGGTCAATTTAGAATTAGTGACCTAGAGACGAAAACCACTGTATCTCATTACCAATTCCCTGAGCTATCTGATCTTTCCTTTGTAACTCAGTTTTGGTAAGAGGCAGACTAGAATTAAAGTTGACCTCTGTCTTAGAAAAAGGGTTGAATGCTTTCAGGTTTGCAATATCATGCTTAGAAATAAATAAAAAAAAATGGCAGCCACTAGGAAAACTTATTTTTTGACCCCACAGATTGTCAAGAGCCAAACTCAACATGAAGTGAAACAGACAAGCTAGGGTAGTAGTGATGCATAATTTGTCACTTTTAAATTAGTAGAAAACCAGTTTATTTCCTGTAACCTTGTATTGAATTTCTCATTTTGTAGTTGCAGGTTTTCTCATCTCAGAGTTCATTTATAATTCTTGTTTTTACTTTGAACTATCAAGAAGCAAATTAATGTTTATAGAATAAATTACAAATTCTGCTCTGGAATATTTTCTACCTGCAGTTCCCGAACTGTGACATTGGGGAATATGTCTCAGCAGGCTGCTAAAACCACGTATTTCGTACTGTAATGAAGCATTTTGCATTATTTCTGCCCATATGCACAGAAAAGAATCTGTGTGTGATAATTCACTGTAACGGGATCAAATACATTGTCCACTGTTGAAACATAAGCCTTTATACGGTTGTGGTTTATATGGACTGTCATTTGTGCAGCAAGGTATTGAAATCGTAATGAAAATACAAGAAAAGTTTAAACCTTTTTTTCTTGCTTGCTTTAATATATTAGCTATATTTATTTTGACCCAGCTGTGAATAAAACCTTTGACTTTAAAAGGAAAACTCAACAGTTTAGAGAAGTCTCTTGTTTTACATTGTGGTTGGGACACACGATAAAGTTATCGAACCTCTCACTGAGGTTAAATTGCAAACTTTAAGCAGCTAAGCAAGAAAGGGACAGGAAAAAAATGACAGTGGAAGATGTTGCACGTGGTGTAGGAACAGGTTCATGGCAAGCCAACTGAAATCCACACAGAAGGAAAGTAGATGTTTATTCACAAAGTAAACATAGGGATAAATGTTAGTGTTTTGGTTTGATTTCTTTGTCTCAAAAAGGATGTTGCTGTAAATCAAAAGAGGGCAATGAAAATGATTGCAGATACAAAAAGGACAATTAGGGAGTAGGGAGACCAGTAAGAAGTGCCATGCAGCGACATAGCCTGTAGGCTAGTAAACAATACAAGCATGAAAGAGTAAGGCATCTGAATACTCATTCTTTAAGCTTCCATTTTATGTAAGTTTGTATTTACCTGTTGGCTGGGCTGCTCAGGGCCTTCTGCTTTTGTTTTCTTTAAAGCATTAAGGGCTTTTAGGAAAAAATGTAAAAACTATCTTAGTGGATAA
This sequence comes from Stercorarius parasiticus, assembly GCA_013396915.1. Lineage (NCBI taxonomy): Eukaryota > Metazoa > Chordata > Aves > Charadriiformes > Stercorariidae > Stercorarius > Stercorarius parasiticus. The sequence continues at coordinate 198,489 of VWZL01002255.1, read as the reverse complement.
TATTATGCAAAATATTTAAATCCTCATACTTTAAATGCTAAGCAGACTTAAGAAGAATACTTGCCAAAAAGTATGTTGCTAGCATAGCATAAGAGCTATAGCAAAATACTATTCAGCTATTTTCAACTTTGTTTTAAAGCTTTTAGTGTTCAAGATGCAATTCTACTCTGATGCTATTCTGCTCTTTCCCAGCTCTTGTCAATTCTGGGAAAGAAACACGTTTAGTCATTTTTTTTTCCACAGAAGACCTTACTGAATAAGACTTCAAGGCCAGCTCTTCCACGCAACAGAGAGAAGCACATGCAATCTTAGTTACTTTCAGTGCTGCCAATCAGAAACTTGGGAGAGAGGAGGCTGGAAGATTTTGTCAACTGTAATGCGTTTTTTGCTTGAGGAAATCAGGAGTATAGCTATCAGTCCCCTTTCCAAATGAGTGTTTTTGCAAACAGAACGGTTGGAATGGTGATTGGGAAGGATTCTTCCGGGTCACTAAATAATTCATAGGTAGGTAAACAGAAGTAGGCTCCTCAGCTGTGTGCGCTGTGTTTGTTGGTTGGGGTTCTTTTTGTTTGTTTGGTTGGTTTTTGAACTTGTATATTCCATTTTTAAATGAGTATTTAAAGTCAACTTACATTGCATGAAAATTAGCAGCGGACAGGTAGATTTGGTAAACAGTAACACTGTGTGTTCATTTTGGTTAATCGAGATGTATTGTCTGAAATCTGTTTCCTTGTAAGGGGAAGTCCAGAATTTAAACAAAGAATGTTAATAATGCATAGGCATAATAACTGCTAAGGGAGAGGCTTGGCAACTTTACAAAAAAGAAATATATGCATTTTCTCATTGCCTACTCAGAATTCATGCCTTCATTCAAGATCTGTTTGTAACATACAATTGAGAATTTTGATGAAAGCTTGTTTTTTGTAGAATTGTCCAGTTCACGTTACTACATGAGGAATGGACCTGTAAATGAGAGATACAGAAAAACACAACTTAGAAGAAGGGAAAAAAAATAGAAAAACTTTGTTGTACTTAGTATTGTAGAAGGAGAGACTGATGTAATACGAGGAATACTACTACCATCAACCCTGGGAATTAAAAGATTTTTCAATTGGAATTTACCTTTAGAAAGACATAATTATAGGAGTACCATACTATTAAAAGTTGTACCAAAATTTGGGCTATAACATGACTGCTGCGCCAACCCTCACAAGGGTGTCAAGGTATATTATGGTCTGAAGGGATAAATCAAACTGGGATTGCAGGTATATTGCATACATTTGGATTTGAACAGCAGAACTGATGCTTCAGTTGTTCACAGTATTTAGTCAGGAGCTGATTTCCAAGGGTTTGTAACTTGCTGCTAAAATTTGAATTTGGCATGTAACTTGATGCGTAGTATCTCAGCCTTGGAATATAGTCCTTTGCTTAATTCTTCACCTCTGGCATTTTAGATTTTCATTAGGCCAGTGTTAAGATTTAAGCGTGGAATTTCCTACACCCTTTAAGTTAAAATATTTCTGGTTTGACGACTTTGCTTATAATACAAAAGTTTATGCATCTTTGAAGAACTGTGTTTCCCTTTTTCTGAGCTGTGTATATAGGGTTTGGTTCTGTTAATATGTAATTAATGAAGAAAAATAAGAATTGCTGTAGAAGATTAGGAACACATCATAATAAGCTTTCAAAAATTGATAGATCTTTGGGTGAAAGAACGTCAATTTCCTTGATCCTCTTGTCAGGGACAGACTGATTTGAACTTGGGATTTTGACTAGTCTTTCAGCAGGGAGTAGTTCATAGGTTGCTTTTACTGACTGCTAACGAATTGATTTGTAAATTCATTAACGGTAAGCGTATAGTAAAAGAAGAAAACTATGTTGCAGGAGAAGAGATGGAAGTTGCTGCCAAAATGGCAAGAATAGTGAGTGCAACTAGCACTAATTCTTTGGGAGTTTTTTTCGCCATTTCACATGCATGTAATGATTGGCTTAGGAGACAGTTTCTGAGCTGAAGTACAATGGAAGGTGGTATAAAGCCTGTAACAGGTTTGTAGTTTTTCATAGGAACTTTTGGAGTCTTGTGGAATCGGCACTATTTTCCAGTTACAACAGACCAGATTTTGGTGGGTGGCTTACGAAGAAACAAAGATGGCAGTTAGGCTTTTTATTTACTGGAGTGGATTTTTATCCTGACGTCTTGTCTGATTCCTGGATTCAGGCAGAACATAATTCAGCTGCAGCTTCTCCCTCTTCTCCTTCCCCAGGAAAGTGCAACGTGCTATACATGCATTGTGTTTTACACAAGTCAAAGGTATGGTGGACTCCTACAGGTTCACATTCCATGAGTGGAATGGTCAGTCTGTCTGTCACTCTCTTTCTCTTCTGTAGCCTCCCAGTGACCTTATCTGGTGTGTGTATAATCTTTGGGTTTGTACTGGTCAAATGGTTTGAAAAAATGTGTGAGGACCTTGATTTTTATATATACTTTGGTAGTCTATAAAATGGATTTGTGGAATGAAAATCAAATATCCCATATGAATCTCCTAACCCCTGCTATCTTTTGCCTTCTGCAAACTGCAATGCTGAGAACCGTAGTTTTCTGAAGAGTACATGGTTTTTCTGTTATCTTTAAGGGTTGTTTTTTTTAAACTTCTTCCTTCTGAAATGTCTTCCCTGTGCAGTGGCAAAAGGGTTATTCTTGTAACTAGGAGGGATGGAAATTTACATAAGGAGGGGAAAAAAACTTATGCAAATTCAACAAACTCAAATTTTGTGCTGAGAATTCCTGCTGTGTCCCTGTTATAAACTCTCAGCTGTGGGGAGTTACAAACATCTCATCTGTGGGATGAGTTTCCTTCTCCTTTACTCCTTCTTTTACCTCTACAGTTCAATATGACTTAGGTTGTTATTTTCCCTTCCAAATCAATCTGTTGCAGATATAAAAGGAAACAAAATAGAAAGGGGGGAAGAAAAGAAAGAAGAGCTTGCTAGAAAATATTTCTTTGGAAATTGCATATCTTACTTCTTGGTGTATTTAGGAACAGACCTGATTTTCAGCCACACCGGGCGTAATCTACCATCTTTGAATTACTGGTGAAGGTGATTTTGCACTAAGATGTTGGGTTGTGAAATGTAGCAACTAAGGCATGGATGCATATCCTTCTGTTTGCCCCTTCCATGAGCAGTGACTTCAGACAGAGGGGACAGATGGGTGTCTGGAAATGGTATCATTTCAAACCTCTGCAGCAAAGTCTCTAGATGGCCAACTGCCAGGGCGTTTAGTTAGTGCTTAATATGGAGCGTGTCCCAAGGATACCTGGTAATCTTTAAATACCTGTACTTAGGTTTTTCAGTTTCGGGTTTAGAGATGTTCGGAGATTGCGTGTTACAAATCCATAGCTGTGATTTAAGCAATTGTGAGGGTGTTTCAATAAATAGCCAGAGTAACATTTCTGTGCTTCAGTTTAAGTCAGTGGCAGATTTCTGTCAGGGATTTCAGCAAGGTCAGCCATTTCTCCCCCAACCTTTGATCACTTTAATTTCACTGTTGTGCCCTTGTCCAGCAAAACTGATTAAGGCTAAAAGTGGCTAAATTTGCTTTGAAAGCAAAGAGGATTTTTTTTCTTTAAAACTTGAAAATAATTATGAAATCCTATTTAATTATCCCCCCCCCCCAATATTTTAAGGTGTAAAATGTTGACACCTATTACCTAATATTTTTTATTTCCCTGCTTTTGTTTTTAAGTGGTTATGCTTGCTTGGGTTTTTTTTAATACACTTGACCTGCTATTAAGGAAATCTGATCTCAATTTAAGTTCTAAGTAAACTAATGATTGAAAATTAGTCATCTTCGCTATTTAAATGGTTTGGTTGGCATAATTTATATCCTGCTTATTTCAGAAAGTATTTGTGAATAGAACTGGAGTGTGGTTGCATATCAAGTGATTTCTGCCTGAGATTCTCTAAATCATTAGACTTTTTTATGTAATGCTTTGAAGTATTGATTAAATATATTCACTCTGGTTTGCTTTAATCTGATTGCACATCTAAAGTTTTCTTCTGATGTGGTGCAGCCATGTCTGGTGTAAGCTGGCTTAATTAGCACTGCTTAGTGATTCAGGACCCCTGTCAAAGGCTATTACATTATCTAGAAACATAAGGAGTTAAAGCTAAAGCTGTGACCTCATCTCTATTCATGTTACACTGGAGTAGAAGCTGGCTGAAAGGGTTTGTTTAACTGCATCGTTGTCTTTGCCGCTGCTAGTTGATTGCTTTAATTTGGTTCTGCTATCTATAGCGTGCTTTTGCTGAACATCTGTTATGGTAGGGATTTGTGGGAATACTGGAGACGTATGAAGTCATGCTAATGTCAACTGCATGTGGAAATAGCTCCCGTGGAAATATTTAGACTCAAATACATCTTTCTACCTGATTTCAACTTTTTATTGCTTCCCCTGTGAAAATTTAAGCAGCATCAAGGAGAGCTAAAACACACGTACTTCTGGCCAGTCATGCATTTACACAACTGTGCATGCCATTTATTACTTTATTACTTAGTGCTGGGTATGAAATGAAGAGTGTAACTGCTGTCGCTTTAATGTCAGAGCGGCATACGTTACAATAGGTGTCACTGTGCGGCTGGGTCCAATCGTTATCGGTGACTTCAGCTATTGGCTCCGAACGCTGGCTGACTCCATCTGCAGGGCTGCAATACCTACTCTGTTCCGATCCGTTCAACACACAAGTTCAGCTCGCTGAGCAGACTGGCAGTGCTACCGTGCGCGTCTTGCTAGTCCCCTTCGGAAAGCCATTGCTACAGACACGCGTGTACCCTCTTGGCAGGGTGTAGCGCTTTCAGGCAAATCCTGATCAGGAGATCTGGAAAGAAATAAAACTGGCAGGAATGATGGGGATGTATTTAACAATTCAAGTACTGGATCAAACTTGAAGCCAGTTTCTTACTCGGTGCACTGGAAAGGTCACCTTGTCTTGCTGGAAAAGAAGCAAACTCTCAGCTGTGCTGCTCTCTCTTTAACAGCTTCCATGCGCATTTCTTAATGTTCCTGGCTATTTAGGCTATCTAGCTTTACAGACAGGTATACTCATGGTAGATGAGAAAGGAAAGAACATGAAATGTCTCACCTTCTTCTTGATGCTTCCAGAGACGGTCAAGAACAGGTCCAAGAAGAGCTCTAAGAAGGGAAATAGCAGCAGCAGTAGCAGCAGCAAATTGCCTCCAGTTTGCTATGAAATCATTACCTTGAAGACCAAAAAGAAGAAGAAGATGGCTGCTGATATTTTTCCCCGAAAGAAACCAGCCAACACTAATACAACTGCTGTCCAGCAGTACCACCAGCAAAATCTTAATAACAACAACACTATTCCGGCACCTAACTGGCAAGGACTGTATCCAACCATCAGAGAGAGGTAAGTTCAGGGCAGTTTATTTTTGCTGTTTGAATGGAGTCGTGAAAAGTAGTAAAATATTTGTATGCAAAATGTTTAGTTATTCATTTATTTGCTGAAGAAAACACAGTTCTCTCTTCTGTGTGTGTGTGAAACAAGTATTTTGGTAATGGAAAATATTTTAATATCTCTTTTCCAGGCAGTGCAGCTGTTTGTCTTGAGTAAATAAAAATGTTGCTGGAAGCTTCAGCGTACCTGTAAAGATTTGCTTTTAGACCTTAGTGGGGATTTTCAGTGATACATGCTCTTGACTTTGATTTCCACTTTTTGAAAAGTTCTCATAACTTTGGGGTTGTTTTCTTTATTGCACATGTGCACGCACACACACACACTCCCTTCCCTTCCCCTCCCCATTTCTGCTTACTTTTTTCTTTGGTATATTTGTGTGATGGTGTGTAAACTAGCTTGAAACACAGTGTGACCTGCTTTTCTTTACTAACATGCAACTTTAAGTTGTTAAGAAATTGAATTTCTTGGGTCCGGGGTAAGCACAGAATTACTGGGCCCCATAAACTAACACGCTGCCTCTGTTTGTAGAAATGCAGTGATGTTCAACAATGACTTGATGGCAGATGTTCATTTTGTGGTCGGGCCACCAGGTGGGACCCAGCGGCTGCCAGGACACAAAGTAAGCAACAGCTGCATTATCAGCTCGGGTGGGGATAGCCAGAGAGAGCTCCCACGGTTACAGCAGGACATAGCGTGGGAGACTCGGATGTTCTGGGACAGGCATAATTCTGTATTTTAAGAGGCTACATGCAGTGAAATCGTCTGTTCCTTGCTTTTCTGTGTGTTTTTGGTTAAACAGTACACTTGTGCTAAGGCAGTCATTATAAAGTTAGGAATACTGCTTTGTGCTGCTGATTAATATTACTCTTGAGGTTTTCTAGAAATAGTTAACTTCTGTAGTGGATATGAGTGTTTTCCAGTAGCTAGTGCATATATGCCCATGAGAGTAAAATGCAGGGAAAACATGTAATTCTGTTCTTAGCTTTGACTTCATTTCTTACCGAAGTGTGTCTGTAGAGTCTGTCAGTGAAGCCCAATGTGCTCTGAGTGGCTCTCCCACATTGTTTGTGTTGGCAGTGCTTTCAGTTTAAAGCATGAAATAAGATTTCCCTTTCTCAACAGTATGTCCTGGCTGTTGGGAGCTCTGTATTCCATGCGATGTTTTACGGAGAGCTTGCTGAGGACAAAGATGAAATCCGTATACCAGATGTTGAGCCTGCTGCTTTTCTTGCAATGCTGAAGTAAGCGTCATTCATCTGCTGGATATGTTTTCCTTTTTGATGTATACGTACACTGGTAATGTCATAGTTAAAGTAGTAGACTTGCTTATAAACAGAAAGAAAGCAGTTGCTTAAAACATTCCTCTCTTTGTGTTTAATGTATTTTAAACTTGCACCTCATTTTGCTTTTCCCTCTACTTCCAGGCACGCATACATTAGTCTAATGTAGGCAGTTATAAATAATAACTTTGACAGGGGATCTTTGGGCACATTGTATACTGTAATGCCTATTGATCTGATTTGTCACTACATGTTACACAAAGGAATGGAGTTACTAAAAAGAATTGTCAGCTGTAACAAAAAACAACCTGTTCTACATTGCAAGCATAGTGAAAAGTTAAAAAAACACACACAAAAAATCCCCAAACCCAGAATTGCTGGGTTTGTATATTGACATCATTCCAGCTCTTTTATAAACTTGCTGTATGCAGGTCTTGTCTCAGAAAAATGACGCAAAGTTATTGAATATAGCCTCTGGAAATTAAATTTCTTCTCATCTATCATATTGATGCATTTGGAGAGTGATAAAAAGGCTGTTTACATGAATAGCGTTTTTTATTCTAACAGGGGAAAAACAGTCAGTTTACATGATCATTATTTTTCTTCTGGCAAACTGCGTAAGAAATACTATCTTATCGTAAATGAGCATAATGAACAATCTTCCCGGCTGAATTGTCCTTGAATGTATCTATAAATTATTAAAGAGAAATGCCCTATCACAGAAATGCTATGGCTTTGAGGGTTTTTTCCCTTCAGCTTTAGTAACTGTCATTGCTTTCTGATAAAGGATATACGTTAGTATCTGATAGTGATCCTCTAAATATGCTGCAGATTTTCTTGCATGTAATGGTGTAATCGCTAGCCACCAATGTATTGTATTTCATAGGTTGTTTCAACTAGACTGTGATTACAGAATGGTTTCTTTTTTTGTTTTACATTTCAGTGGGCATTGTAGGTGAACTTTTGAAGTTGCATATAGAGTTTGTTGCATAGAGGGTTTTATAAGTTATCACGAACATCAGAAATGTTCTGTGCAAATATCAATAACTTTCAGGAAAAGATGAAGTCATGTAGTTGTTCTATGTGGAATACAAAGTTAAGGGATGACATTATGTAGGTAGGTGCATTATGGATACCTGCTTTGGGCCTTTTTGGTTTTGCGGGTGTTTTCTGCAGAGCTCAGACTTGTGCTTTACTTTCATGCAGAATTCTACAGGGCACTAATACAAGATACTTGGATTCTTCCAGCCCTCCTTCCTTTTTGAACAGCAGATCTATTTCACTGTGGCTAAACATGATTTGCCATACAAAAACTGAATGTTTTCTTAATTTATCATTAAGAAATGTGTTCAGAGAGCAGGCCTGAAAAGAGAGTATCAATACTGACATCTAGGTCTTGACATATTTTTTAGCCCATGGCAATTTAGGAAACTCTCTCTGAGACCATGGCCAGAACCATGGAATTCCTCACCTCACCTTCCCAGCTTTTATTTAAAACAAAACAAAAAAAAACAAACAAAACAAACCAACAAAAAAAAAAAAACACAAATCACAAAAAGTTTGTGTTCTGTGTGGACATTGAGCTGCCCTTGCCAGTGCTAACTTCCACTGATGCAGTACGCCTGAACCTGCAGAGTGCTCCTGTGTCTGTGAACACCAGGGGTGTCTGCAGCCATGACGGTGCAGGGAAGGGAAGGGGGTGCTGCTCAATTCCCCTTGTCGCAGGATTCGGTGCATGTGCTGCACTGGGTGGAGCTTGAGGAGAGACACAGTCCCCATCATTCCTCTCCCCCTGGCAAATCATCCCCATGAATGTTCCTTGGAACTGCTGTGAGCAGTGGATGGCAGAAGGCTCATGATACTTTTCCTTCCTACAGAAGGAAAAGACTTTTTACCTATCCCAAAGCAGCCCTCTTCTTCATTCACTCCTTTCCACAGTTGGGAGGGACGCATCATAATCTTTGTCAGAAAATACATTGAGTTTGGTTTTGGGGTTGTTTTTGTTTGGGTTTTGGGTTTTTTTTCCCCTGAACAGTGAGTTCTTACAGCATAAAATGTTTTTTGTGTTTTAGTACATAATGGGCATTCTGACAACAAACATCAGACAAGGTATTGCCAGATGTAATATAGGAAATAATACCTCAACTGGTAGATACTAATTATTCTCCCAGTGAAATTGCTTTGGCTGTTCTCTACAGTTTTAAAATTAGGGTTAAATTCATAGTCTAGCTGACACATTGAATTGGTGTCTTTAATGTATTATATCTTATCGTAATCTTGACTGTTCAAGTTAGAATTGTGGTCTCATCTTATCCCAGGATAAATGTGTTAGTAAACCATCAAACCCTGTAGTCGCGCAGAATCCTCTGTTTAAGAACACGGTGAAACGGGAATATCAGTAATTGCAGATCAGAGTTGAGGTGCATTGGCAGAGTGAGAAGTGTGGAATATTGCTGACAGCCGATCTGTGCTGTGTCTGTTGTAAATCAGTGATATTAGTTCTTCACTTTCATGAATATTAAACTAGCAACTTTTGTACTATTTCAGTTTAAAACAGATGTCATCATTCTCTGCTGTACCAGCAGGCAAAGAGAAGTAATAGAAGGGAGAAAAGACTTGGAGAGCAATGAGGAGGATCATAAAAAGGAAAGAATTGATAAATAGAAATTTTTTTGGATGGTAAAGGAGCTAAGCCTGTAACCAGTGATATATAGATGTGCTCTTTGTTGTTACAAATAGCCCAGCTGAAACCAAGTAATAAAGGTTTAAAAAAAAAAAGGTTTGGATTTGTGTAAGTATCCTGTTTCTCTGTAACCTCTTAGATTTTGTTATATTGCTCTGAGCATGTTTTCTAAGTGTAGCTTGGAGGATAATACTCTACACCTGCAAAAATACAAATGAAGATTATTTACGACTATAATCACATCAGCGTAGGTACTAACTCCACTTTATAAGCACATCTCTCCTGCAAAAATTTCTTTGCGTTGGGAAACCTGCTAACTAGGAAATTTTAATTAGTACAGGGTCGCATATAACTTCAGGTTTACTGGAGGAAAGCACTTCTATTAACCATACCCATCAAGGTTTGCTTATCCCTATGAAGAGTAAAATTGCATTTGGCATGATTTTAGCACATTGCATTCACCAGCTGCAAATGGGGCCCCGAAGCATGAGATATTAAAAAGAACAAACTGTACAATGCTTCATTTCTCTGAGCAATGAATCCCAGCAGTTTAGTCACATAAGTAGAATTTCACCTCATCTCTTCCACCACACTAGCATAACAGTAAAGCTTTTTTCCTCCTTATGCAATGAGACTGAGAGAAAACACTGTACTAGCAGAGCTAGGATGTTGTAAGCATTAAGAAACCTGAAAATAAGAATTCTGTGCCTTTTTCTGTCTGCTTCATCACACACTTTAAAAACAAACAAACAAACACAAACTAAAACACACACCCCCACACCCCAAAAAAAAACCCCAACCCAGTAATTCTGAAAATGGATAGCAACTAATATACTTTGATAGCATTTCTCATCTTGGACTACCTAGTTATTCCAAATAAACTTGTTTTCATTCCTATATTTATATATACACTTCACTAAATCATCATTCACCATCATGGGACATCCAGTCCAAGTACTCTTTGTAAAACGTGTTCCAGACTGTTGTGTTAGCCCAGTAAGGTAGCCCTTGAGGAGCTATTGCCTGGGGCAGATAGCCTCTCATTAGCCAAAGCATGTATAGAAGGAAAACGGAGCTGTAGGGGCCATAGTTTGTAAATAGAACCATTGTCTACATAGCGTGTACCCTAGATGTGAAGTTTTATTCACCTTAGATTTAAGCCTGTTCTGTTCCACAGTGTTACGTGAGTGATGAATTTGGTTTGTACTTTCTGGATATGCTTACTTTTAATGTGGAGTAATTTAAATATTCTTTGTTTATAATTTTCAGATGTTGTTGACAAATTATGGTTTTGCATTAAGCGGCAGTGTTACATATATGTGTTTTATTTCAGATACATATATTGCGATGAAATTGATTTGGCTGCAGATACCGTACTGGCCACTCTGTATGCTGCCAAGAAGTATATCGTCCCTCATCTTGCCCGGGCCTGCGTAAACTTTCTAGAGACAAGTCTAAGCGCAAAGAATGCCTGTGTGCTGCTTTCCCAAAGCTGCTTATTCGAGGAACCTGACCTGACCCAGCGCTGTTGGGAAGTGATTGATGCCCAAGCTGAGCTAGCTTTGAAGTCTGAGGGGTTCTGTGACATTGATTTTCAGACACTTGAAAGCATTCTCCGAAGGGAGACTCTGAATGCCAAAGAAATTGTAGTTTTCGAAGCAGCTCTGAACTGGGCTGAAGTGGAGTGTCAGCGACAAGAGCTAACGGCTACCATAGAGAACAAGCGCAAAGTCCTCGGGAAGGCTCTGTACTTGATACGCATCCCTACCATGGCACTTGACGACTTTGCAAACGGCGCTGCTCAGTCTGGGATTCTGACTCTCAACGAAACCAATGATATCTTCCTCTGGTATACTGCTGCCAAAAAGCCAGAGTTACAGTTTGTAAGCAAGCCCCGGAAAGGCCTCGTTCCTCAGCGGTGTCACCGTTTCCAGTCCTGTGCTTACCGCAGCAACCAGTGGCGCTACAGGGGCCGGTGTGACAGCATCCAGTTTGCTGTTGATAAGAGAGTGTTTATTGCTGGCTTTGGGCTGTACGGCTCCAGCTGTGGATCGGCAGAGTACAGTGCCAAGATTGAACTCAAACGACAGGGAGTTATCCTAGGCCAGAACTTGAGTAAATATTTCTCAGACGGTTCTAGTAACACTTTTCCTGTGTGGTTTGAATATCCAGTGCAGATTGAGCCTGACACCTTTTACACAGCTAGTGTGATTCTGGATGGTAACGAACTCAGCTATTTTGGACAAGAAGGAATGACAGAAGTTCAGTGTGGGAAGGTGACTGTTCAGTTTCAGTGCTCTTCGGACAGTACAAATGGCACTGGGGTGCAGGGAGGGCAAATTCCCGAACTCATATTTTATGCTTGAATGAAAGTTTGTGGAGACAAAGCATTTTGCTATGAAGAACCTGTCTGGTTCAGGCCTACTGACACTTAGCTTTTTATCTGCAGATACGTGATCAGTACAGGTAATATGTAGCTAAACGCTGTGGGCAAGTTACTGGCTTGCTATACTTGTAGCATCGTTGGTGATAAAGTTTAAGTGTAATATTTAAACTGGAAGCTCCTAAACAAGTGAGTTTTAAAGGCTTTGTAAGAGAGGTGCCTGTTTGCTGGTGATGCTGACTTTCTTTGATGCACCTGTGAATCACCAGAGGATGTCCTCCTCTTGTATCTCACTAAATGCTGTCCTCATTGATCCATTTTCTCTTTCTCCATTTTCCTGCTTTGTGCTTGTAATTATTTGGGGAGGTAGGGGTAGAAAATGAGGAGCCTTGTTTTATAGCTCTCCTGTCTGCTTTTCAGACTTAAGAGATTCTGGTAAACTGAGCTGCTTTTGCTCATGGGAGCTGAAAGAAGTGCTTCAGCTGTAACTAGAAAAAGCATAGCTTTAAACCTTCATCCTGTGACATTCTCCTGCTGCCAACTATTTGGGATGGCTGCAGGGGAAGACGGAGAGAACCGATAAGCTTTCAGGAAGCTACGCAGCACGCCGACCAAGTCCATAGTGAATGGACACGTTTATGGTGAAGGTGGGGGGGTGTGGGCTTGGCAAGTTACCCTCAGAGTTCATTTTCTAGGAATCCCACCTTGAAAGCAAGGAAGCACTTGCACATGTTGAAATCATACATGCAGCTCTTGAAACTCTACTCCCATGACATAGTTTTTGCTACATTGAAGTTGATTTGCTATTTAAATGGCTTTTCTTTGAACCCTTGCTAAATAAATGGGAATTAATATCTAGCATCCGATGCAGGATAATTTTTTGTTTCATTTGGGTAGGTTTTTTTTCTTCCTCCTAAACATGGTAGAGGCAGATTATAGAGGAACAAAAGAATGTACCAATCCTGACTTGGACTTTTTTCTGTAATATAAGATTTCTTCTTTTTATTACCATACTTTATCAGTGGAAATTTAGACAAAGACAAGAAGATTCCCAACTGTGGTCATGTTACACTTAGTGTATATGATAAGATAACAGTGAGGAGGAGGGAGTCTTCTCTGATGGTTAGTGTTGGATCTCTTGCAACTGCTTATGGTTACACATCAGAGGATTATGTGGTGCAGAACTCTTTCTTGTCTGATTTTTTTTAATTATTATTTTTTCAAACTTCTTGTCATATGTATGTGTTGTCTTTGGAGAAGTATTAGGGATCATGACTCCTCTATCAGGGAAGGAAACCAATATGAGTAAGAAATACAGGTACTATTTAAATATAAGAAAATCCTTCACCGCTGCATTGGGACAGTTGCTTCTCGGAGGCACGCTACCTATTGTAAAACATCTCATTCCTATTTCATCTCTGAAGTGGGTCCTGTTTGTTGTGTATGTTTTAACAAAATGAGAGGACCAAATGATTCTGTAGACAGGCTGAAGATTAATGTTACAGTATATCAACACATTAATGCAGCATAACCCTAAATTCACTTGTCACTTTTGTAATAAAAATGTTTTTCTCATATGATTTCTTACCAGTTTAATACTATTACTCTAAGTGTTTCTTGACAGTTGGAATCCTGGCCTCTGGCCATCGTAAAGTGCCAATACATCTTTGCAGTGCCCAAAGTACCATCTGAAGTAAGGAAAACTGGAGCGTAGACGTCAAACACTTTATGGCCAAATCCCAGATCTTCTCTCTAGGTAATGAAATGAGAGCCAGGTAAAAAACTGCCCTGCAAGATCTATGCTTTTCACCCATCATAGTGTTTAGTGTTTTATATATATACATACATACCTATGAGAGCGTGTGTGTGTGTAAGCAATGTTCTTTCTGAAATGTAAATACCCTCAAAATATATAGAAAAATGTTTTGGTTTTTTGTAACAGATGTACATAATCCAGACTGTTAGTGACATCTAAACAGAATGCTCCATGGAAAACTCCCAGAGAGAGATTTAAAAAAACTTCCAGTTAATTATATTTAGATCTGCAGCCTAAAATAGACAAGAGAATAATTGTATGGACTGGAGGAAGAGTTGCTGAAGAGACTGCAAAAAGGACTCTTAAGATTGTGATGAGGTAATGGTCATCTACTTTTAGACAACATCTGAGCAGCAGTTCCATTTATTTAAATATATTTGAAAGCGGAGAAAGACACTAATCAGCTGATTAAGTTTTCTTACAGCAAGCGATTGATGTAGATGTAATTACTCTGAGTGATGATCAGATTGACAAGTTGCTTGCAGTAGCAAGCTGCATTCTGAGTTGTTTGGAAAAAAATCAGGTGCCTCAGCTAGTGGGATAAATCAGAATACTGCACTGGTATAACTAGGCTTGGGTTCTCCCTTCTAATTTATTTTTTGGTTTTTACTTATCTACCAGTAAAGGTGAGGTATCTACTACATTCACTGGCTGGAACAGAAGTTAGGAGATCGGAATACTGTGTAGCTGTAGAAAATGTAGAAAATGAGCTGTTATTTAATTATTCTTTTTATTTGCGCCTTTCATGAAATCTTTTTGACGAAGTAGGAGAAAGCAGCCTCTAGCTTAATTCCTCTGAGTCCATTTCAGGTTTTAGGAGCTGGTGCATGTAAAGCTTTTCAATAGGGATGAATAAACATGAGCACCCCAAACCACCTTTTGACGCTTACGGTGTGACTTGATTCTGAGCACTGCTTGATGCTAACAGGTACTGGTATATAAGAAGGTGGCCAGTACCAGTCACCTTAGGACATGAGTGCACTTAAATAAGTATCTAAACGTGGATTTGGTTGACTTAGCAGTAGCATCCCAGCTTCAATACTTTGACTGACATTTTGCAAGCATCAGCCATATCAATCTGGAATGTAAGCATAATGTCAATAGAGATTCTTTCGTAGATTCTGTCTTAAACTGTACCTGGCCATCTTTGCTACTTGTATGTTTGATTTTCCTGGTGAGGGGGATCTGTGATAAGAGAGTATAATGTAATATACTTTCTGCATATCTAAAATAGTATTTAAGTAAACATTTTAATTTCTACATACTTATTGCACTGAACTGTTCTGGAATTATTTTTTTCTTATTTGTTGTGATAAACTCAGCTAACTTCAGGTCGCAGCACCCAATTGTGCTGGAGCAGTGTTTGACCTTAGCAGGCTTACAGCATTATTTATAAAGGACAGATATATATAAATATGAAGTACCTCATGTTGAATGTTATTGGACTGTATCTTTAATGTCACAGTGCAGATCTTGTTGGACTCATGAATGTGTATAATCACGTTAAACATACAAATAAAAATGGTTCTTAAATGGCTGTTTCCTGCAGTATCTTTGAAGCGTGAGCTGTGAAAGCCTTTACTTAGTTATCTCTTTTAGCTATTTCTATTGTTGTACAGTTGTGCACAGATATTTGTTGAGCTTATGTATTCAGAGATCTTTCGATCCCCAAAGAAGTAAAAGTCTAAGGAAAAAACAAAGAAGAACAATGAAAATGTTAATCAGTTACATTGTAAAAAGGTTGACGATTAAGCTAATGAGCTAGAGTGAATGAATTCATTTATGTGCTTTATGAAAGACCTTGTCTACTAGCATTAATATTTTAATGTTCTATTAATATTATTAAGTATGTGGAGACAAGGGGGAGGGTTTCATGTTTATTCTAAAAGACAGTTGGCACGGGAAAGGTCATGGTTTTCAGTCTCTGATATATCGGAATGAAGGACATGGTTAGTGCCAAGAGGCCATTCTCTGCTGAAAAGTTGATTATATAATATTATTCAGAATTCTGACTGTTTCCTTACCTAAAAATTTTTTTCCAGGAGATTTGAAACTTCATTTTAAGTACTTTTATGGTCAGTGAAGCTGAAGCCCCACTTCTGTGTTGCCCATCTCCAAGACCTTTGAGGTGTTACTAGGTAATGATAAGAAATACTCCACAGTGTGATGCACAGACGTGGAAATTTAATTGAGGAAGTCTTCCCCAGTGGAAACAGTACCTTCAGACTTTATCCAGTGTTCTGATTAAAGCATGTTGACAGGCATCAAACTTGGCACTTCTGGTAAGTTGTTTTCCTAGAATTCTTACTGCAATACTTGGTACCACACTGCTACATTCTTGATCCAAATTCTTTTAGGTGTCCAGTGCTTCTCAGTAGTTTGGAACTGGCTTCAAACAGGAACTGCACTATGCCTTGTTCTGTGCTAATGATGCCAGCTCTTGCACGTGTGGTAGATGTCAGTGTGATGTGGTGCAGGAAGGACCGCATCAGCAGCAGCAGTCTAGCTAGGTATGTTGAAAGAGACTGGTGCTGCTAGTGGCTCCAGTTTCTCTGATAAACAGGCAAGAACTAAGTGGACAAGATGAATAAAGGATGGTCTAGCTCATCCAAAGGGACATTCTCCTCTGTTTCTGTCTGAAATCTGACAAAGTGCTAGGACACTTGCCTTCGTGATTGAAGTTAGGTAGAGATGTGTCATTCTTTTGCACTGTGTTCAGCGATGCAGAGAAGGACGTGTGTATTCACACCAGAAAAAATGAAGTTTGAAATGGAAGGAAAAAAGTGATAGGATGTTTCTGGGTTTGGGAGGGAAAAGACTCCAAGAGCTGAATTTCGTTGTTTGTCTCACAGGTAAAATTCTGCTTGGTGAAGGAGTCTCTTCCCACTTAGTTGAAAACTTGTTAGCAGCTGACAGCCAGCACCTCTCACAAAAGCAAAGTCCTATCTAAAACAGGCTCCTTGCGAGTGCTCAGTTCTCAGGAGTAGGAACCCAAGATTTCTTGGCCTCTGATAGGCAAGACTACCTATCCTACAGCCCAGGACAAGCCTGTACCTCCTTAAAGAAGCTGACTGGGACTGCTGTAAACAGGAGGGTCTTTTTGGACCTCCCAAGCTCAGTGGAAGCTGAGATCCTGGCACAGGGGTGAGATGGGGACTTCAGCCCATCAGCAGTGTTTGTCCACTGTGAAAAGCAGCAGCTTTTAAGCCAGCCTATTCTGCCATGCTTGCAAGCAATCAGTGAGAGCAGGATTACCTGCTGATTTGCTGAAGGCAATGAAAGGAGCTGCTTTCTCACATGGCAGTGTGACCATGTTCAAAATAAAATTAAAAAAGGGCTTTTTGGCATGCTGCTCTATTTCCAGAAGTCTGAATTTATTTTCTCCCCAAGACTTCCCCATAAAGTGAGGCCCTGGCCCAGTTGAAATCAGTAGGAGTTGCCCTAGTGACCTCGATAAACCCAGGATTTTCATTTGCAGTGTTCAATTTGTGTGATTATTCCCAAAACACAACATAAAACTGCCCAAGAAAGGGAAATTAATTTTTGAAATCCCGCTGTAATCTGATTATGTAAAATATAGGTAGAAACCTTTCTATTAAATCTTACAAAACTCCTGCCTATCAGATTTTATATGCCTACCCCCAAGCTTTTCTACAAGTATGCTTTATCTTCAGCCGTGAATCTACAGGCAAACCAGTAAATCTGTATGAAGCTTTTTGTAGATTTTTACGATCTGTGTATGGAATTCACAGCATATAAGATGCATAGTAGGGATAAAGTGTTTTTAATATTAGAAAGTGTGCATAAATTGCCCATAGTCTGTTCAGCATGAAGGAAAAACAAAAACAGCTATTTTACTTGAAGGCACTGGCATTTTGAAAGAGCGTCTTGAATTCTGCCGAGCTTGTTGATAGCATCAGAAATGCATTTATATTAAACCTTTAATTGCAGCATATTAAAATGAGCTTTCTAATTGTCTTCTATAGAGAAAGATAACATAGTTGGCCTTCAGGGATCCTCCATCCTGCTTCAAGGGGGTTTACGTATGAACAGATAATAGCAAATGCAATTTTCTATATCTCATTTTAAAGCTTCACAGCCATGTTACGTGCTTCTTGGGGAGCATCAGCGTTTCAAAAATAGCCGTGGCTGGTTTTAGCCTAACAACAAATAGGGGCTTGCATGGAGAGATATCTTTGGTGGTGATGCTGTGGTTAAGTACAGAGGAAGGGTTTCCATTTCCCTGAGGTGGAAACACCTTGTGTTGCCTTATGCTGACAGCAACCATGTGCTGAACATCATGTCTAACAATTCAGCTGCTATGTAGAATTGGAAGGCATAAAGTGCAGTGGGGGACTACCACATGAAGGCAGCAGCGGAAGTTCCCAGCTGCAGGGCTGTAGTAAGCAAGCTGACTTCATGAGCCAAAGAACTGGGATCTTGTGTCATAATGCTCTCTGTGATGGAAGGTTAGAGCTGGGCTGCTGAATGGCATGTGATTGTGATTTTTCACTACTCTGAATCCCATTTTGCATTTCCTTGTTATTCTGGGAGGGTCTCCCAGCTCTCCTCTACCCTGAGCTGCCTATTCCTGCTCTGTGCCAGAGACTTCTGTGTGATTGAAGCCCAACAATTCCCTTTGTGCCGAGACTGAGAGGACTGGGAGCACCTGGTGGAAAGGAATGGCTGAGTGAGGGTGGGACATCCCAGTGCTTTGGTGAGCTGCTTGCATGCTCTCCTGGATGTGCTGAATGCTGACCTAGCGTGGCAGGACATGGCAGGATAACTTGTTTGTGTGTATGTATGTATTTCAGTGTTCCCTAGCCTCACTTTCTCCAGCCGGTTGCTAGTTGTGGTTAATGAGTGTTAATTCACTTTTTTGTAGGGTGTAAGAATTGTGATTCTGCAAAGACTAATTCATGCTTCTGTCTTTATGAAGTCAGCAGTCCCAGTGTGCTCAGGGGAAGTGGTAGGGGGCAGAACTCGCGTCTACCTTAAAAGCATACATGGAAACATCTGCTTTCTTCTCTAATGCTTTGTTTTTAGGAACAAATTAATTCATAGAGAGATGGAGCTTGGCATGTATGGCTTGTTTCTGTAGTGGGACTTTTTATGGATAAAAGAACCAAGGAACTGTATTTAGCTTAAAAGTACTAAATCCTGCAGAACTCTCAGAGCATGGGGGTAGCACAATATAAAGGCACTTCTAGATGTAAGGATATTGCCCTTTGGTTGCAGTCTTAAGCTAAGGTGTGACATGTTGCTTTTCTTCTTACCCACCAGGGCATGCTAGTAGTGGTACTTGCATCAGACACCATTAGTGCTTAGGGAGAAGTGATGCTGAGGGAGGTCAGAGATCTGGAATACAGAGGAAAAGTACCTAATCAGAAATAACAGCTCTCATCAGGCACAGACAATAGACAGTAAACTGGCTTCAGGAGAACTATTCAGGCATCATGGGAGCCAAATCAACAGACATAAGAATACAGTCATGACAACTGTTTAAATGATTTTTGAAAGATGCTTATACTTGAGACTTTCCTAGAACCTACGAAGGGAGTAGTTGTTTTGCTGCCTTAGAATAAAGCCCATACATGTTTTTTTCTTTGTCCTCTGTGCTTCATATAGTAGTTTCTTTACAATATACGCTACATAACCTGTTTTTCCTCCTCAGTGCCAGGGCATGAGCAGGCTGGCTGACCCTGCTTAGGAAAATAATTTTCAAATATAACCTGTAATTGTCAGATCGTCCCTCTACTTACAGTCTTTGTTGGCTTGTAATGAGATGGCAAAGAGCAGGAGTCCCGAGATACAGTTGGGAGAGGAAGCTTTCCCTGCACCCCCACTGTGTTTCCAACAACAGCAATAGCAGGGTCCTGTGTTCACTTATCATTCACACCGATTTGATGTGAATCAGGCATAGGGTCAACATGATGCCTTTCTGGTGAATTAGTTGTGGCACACAGGACGGCCTTTGCAAGTTCTGTGATTTCTGCATCACCTTACTGCCAGCTGGGGGCAGGGAGGATGGATGACCCCAGATATGGCACAAAGCCTGCTGATGTTTTGAACAAAGATGAACTGACAGGGTGGGTTCATACTGGGTCAGCGTTTCATGGCATTTCTGAGCTGGTATTAGGAGCTTTAAAGATCATTGAAGTGCAACATGAGATATTTAAAAGTTGGGGTTCCTACCAGCGCACGGCAGTCATTTTTGTTCCCATTTTACAAGCAGAACTCCCCAACAGAGCAGTCACAGTGATCATGGGCATCGCTAGCTCTGGGGTACTGGGAAAAGGCAGAGGCTGAAAACTGAACACTGGAGCTCTAAAGGCAAATTGTGGAATGGTCAGTAAAATCAGCTGAAAGATACTGTATTGTTCTGATTCATTCTTTCCTTTCCAGCAACGCAGTCTGCACTGGCAGGCTTGTTGTCACTGGTTGAGGGTATATTTTCATGTAATGAAATATGACTCCCAACATTAGCAGGGCTGAGAGCAAATGCCTACTGTTTCCCACCTAGGAAACCTGGCGTTCAGCACTCCATGTCTGCCTTTGTAAGAAAAAGGAGAGTTGCCTTTCAGCACTGCCAAAAAAAAAGTGAAATTAATTGAACTGAGCCTTGGAATGGAATATGAGCGTGACTTGATGTGGGAGGCAGGCTTACAGAATGAAACTTAAAAATATGCAACACAGGAAGGAACTAGTGCATTAGGTTACAGTAGGACTGACGAATTAGTAAGGATAGTCTATCCGTAATTTCAATGAGCTGGGACAGGTAGGAGAGAGGAAGATATCCATAGAAAAAGCAATACCTGCATAGTCAGGCCAAGATCAGAACCCTTAAAGGAAAAAAAAAGTCAGCCAAGTTAAGGGAAAAGAAATCTCCTACCCTTGGCTTCTGCCATTTGTCATGCTGCTCAAGTGATTGTGTAGATGAAGTGCTTTTGCTGAGCTCCTGTTAGGACACTGTAGTTAGAGAAATGAATTACCCCAGAAGGCCAGAATGAGGTCTTTCAAAGGTCATTATCAGAACTGGTTTCTCATCAATACACTACTTGATTGGAGGAAAAGACTCAAAATTGCAGGGCTTTGATTGCTGAGGGGGAAGCTTTTAACCGCTTCCTGCTGTTCTGTCATTTTGTGCTAACCCTAAATGGCCCCGTTAAATTGATGTCCTGTTTCCCATTCACTGCCCACAAATCACTCTTCTCCTGTTAATATGGGAAACATTTGCACATGATAGGAATTGGAGTGGCTAAAACAGTAAATCTTAAAGCCAGTAAAGAACTCAAAAGCATTTACCTAGTGATCAAGGTGTTGGTTCCCTCCTCCCCCCAGCACTTCATAATATTTAGTTGTGAACTTTACTAAAAAGTACAGAACCTCATGTGTGCTTTAAGGGAATCTTTGCACAAATACTGTTCCCAAATAACGCAAGGTGGGTCAATCTGATTTCTGTGGGAAGAGCTAATTTCTTGCAGCTAATCAGAAAATAAAACAAAGGCTAAGAGCGATGCATCTGTTCAGGCAATGGGGTGTCATCGCCAACACTGTGTGACACCGGGTGTTGCTGCTGTGGCTTAGGTAAGCAATGAAAAAAGCACAACAGCTGTGTTTTCTTAGGACAGCAATCCCGTGAGAGTACCTGGAGCGTGGAAGCTCTTTGGCCTGAAGATGAGCTGGAGGCTGAGCCCTAGAAAGGTTTTTCTTCACTTTGATGGATGCCTGAGCTTACGCAGTCTTACAGATTTGCACATACATACACTCTTCTGTCTCGAATTGAATCATGCCTCAGGTCCTTCCATTCACAGCATTTTACTGAAGTCCACTTTTGCTGTCAGATTAAACTAGAAGATGCTGACTGTGCACTGGGGTGATATGTGGTCCCCTATTATACCTGCTCTGCTGCAGAGTTCCCCGGCAGCAGAGGGAAGTGCAGGTAGCTGGACAGTGAATCCTAAAACAGGACTAGGTAGCACAGGAGTACTCTAATAATGGTCTTAAAATACTTTGGCATAACTTGAGAGGACAGAGTGAGCAAGCACCTTGTAACCTACGGTGTTTGTTGTGAGCAAACCAGAAAAAAAATTAACCCCTCTTCCGCTGGCTTTCAAACAATACTGTTTCCTTCACTGCTCTGTATCTGTTTCCCCCACTGCAAAAACAGGTGGATCAAGCGCCTCTGCAAAGTGCTTTGGTATCTGCTGATCAAAACTGCTCTATAGGCTGCAGGTATCAGGACAAGTGCAGTAAAGCCCTGCTTTCCTCAGGCAGCCAAGATCACTGCTGCTCTCTGTCACTGAAAGATTTCCAATATCCTTAAATGTCACTAAACTGAGAAAAGTAGCATTACTGAAAATCGGGATGAAAGTAACCTCAGATGTAAATCCTTTCTAAAATCTTTGTAATCCTCAACAGCTTTAGTTCCAACAGATCTTCCCATAAAATGAACTGCCAGCCAAAAGGTAAATAAAAATGCAAAATATCCCCAAAGCAAACTTGTTACTGGCTTTTAAAACAAGTCCATTTAAATAATGTGAAATTATCTTCAAGAAAAGAAATCTATTCTGCTTTATGTTTAAAGATGAATTAATGCAAATATCACGGGTTTATCCTGGGTTACTCCCTTGAGAGAAGTCACTGGGGAAGCAATTTGTTTCTTGTTAGCTAAGACAGGGAGCTTTGAAGTTAGTGAGTTGTCTGTCTCTCAGTAACCCATTTAATCTTGAGGAAAAGTGTCAAGTCTAAGTTGGAGTGAGTTGTGTGTCTGTGCATTATTTAAAGCTCTGGCAAGAAGAGGTCACCAAACAGCAGTACAAGGGATTTCTGGAAGAAATTTTTTATTGGCAATTACCAATGGACATGCAGCCCTGATGAGTGGCTTTCATAAGGAAGGCCTCTATTGTGCCTTTTTTTTTTTTTTAATAGATTACTACGAGGCAAAGGGCTCTCATCAATTGGTTTTTGGTGATAACAGGTGAGATTGATTTCAGTGAGGACTGGTTGCTGGGAAAGACACCAAAAGTGCCTTTTTTTTCCCCCAAAGACAGTCTCCATAGTTTTAGGGATGTTCACATACTCCTGCTCCCTTGGTTGTGCTCATGACATTGTTTCTGGAGCTGCACTGTAGCTGGATTAGGTAAATGACCTAGAATTAATTTCAGCTTGGAATATTTTACTGATTTCATGTACAGGATCACCCTATGATGAGTTTGTTGGTGCAACAGTGTAGGCAATGAGTTCTGACTGGTTGGGTGATGGAAGCAGGTGCCTCTTACAGGCTGTTCCCCTGCACAGAAAACTTTAAAAGTTGTCTGAAACTACAGAACCATCGAGTTATAGCAGACTCCACCTTCATCCCAGAACTATTTTACAGAAGCCAGTTTTTCTATTCTTTAATTACAAATCAAACCCTCAGCTATCAATCGGCACAGCTCCACTGAGCTGATATACATGAGCTCTACACAGTGGCAGCTTTTAGCCTGAACACACCAGCCTTGGGGGTATCAGCTGCAAAGAAATTCTGTGCAATGTGAATGGCCTATAAAGCAATTCAGGGAGGTCAGTATGCATCTGAAGATAGCTCAAAACAATAGCTAGAGGGGGAATATAAACTGTTTACTACGATTGGATTTGCGCTGAAATACACTGATGCAAAATTCATAGCCAACATGGATTAATTTGCTCCTGATAATTTCTTACAAAAACTCCATCTTCTCCCCCCTCCCCCTAATGACTTCTATTTGACAGCTGTGTATTTGCAAAGCAAACTGCAGTAGCAGAGTAGACATTAATGTTTTGAAACGGAGCTAAAAACTGTGACTTGAATTGCCTTTGAAACTTTAAAGTTGCTGCCAGTTTGTACTGAATTAAACTTGTCATGTTTTTGTGGACTATACTTAATCTTTGAGCATCTATTCCTTGATTCCGTGATGTCATCCAGGGGGACCTGGATGAGTTAGAGAGCAGGTCCCGAGCAAACCTTATGAAGTTCAAGAAGGCCAAGTGCAAGGTCCTACACTTGGGTCGGGACAATCCTCGTTATCAATACAGGCTGGGGGATGATGTGATAGAGAGTAGCCCTGTGGAAAAGGACTTGGGGGTACTGTTGGATGAAAAGCTGGACATGAGCCAACAATATATGCTTGCAGCCCAGAAGGCCAATCGCATCCTGGGCTGCATCAAAAGCAGCGTGGCCAGCAGGTCGAGAGAGGTGATTCTCCCCCTCTACTCTGCTCTCATGAGACCCCACCTGGAGTACTGCGTCCAGCTCTGGAGCCCTCAGCACAAGAAGGACATGGACCTGTTGGAGCGGGTCCAGAGGAGGGCCGTGAAGATGATCAAAGGGCTGGAGCACCTCTCCTATGAAGACAGGCTGAGACAGTTGGGGTTGTTCAGCCTGGAGAAGAGAAGGCTCTGGGGAGACCTTATAGCGGCCTTCTAGTACCTGAAGGGGGCCTACAAGAAAGCTGGGGAGGGGCTGTTTGCAAGGGCACGTGGCGATAGGACAAGGGCAATGGTTTTAAACTAGAGCAGGGCAGGTTTAGATGAGACATTAGGAAGAAGTTCTTTACAGTGAGGGTGGTGAGACACTGGAACAGGTTGCCTAGAGAGGTAGTGGAGGCCCCATCCCTGGAGACATTCAGGCTTGATGAGGCTCCAAGCAATCTGATCTAGTTGAAGATGTCCCTGCTTACTGCCAGGGGGTTGGACTAGATGATCTTTAAAGGTCCCTTCCAACACAACACATTCTATGATTCTATGATTATCACCTGTGCATGAGGGAGAAGTATTAGCCCTGTTTTACAGATGGAGAAGTGAGGCACAGGACATCCAAGACAGTCCTGGAAATGACTCTGCGTTGTAGCACAGTCTTACTCAAAAGAAGGCACTCTGTCACCTTTTCATGTTAGCTGGATCAGCTACAAGATCTCAAATTGGTTTTCCTGGTGTGCCACAGAATTTAGGTCAAGTTCTCATTGGGGACCAGGCAGTGAGTGGGATGTGCAATGTTTCTCCTGCTTTGTACCAGCACCTTGGCATGAGAGGAGAATAGGGCATTGCTGTTTCAGAAGATGTCCCTGTTCCTCCTCTGAAGGGTGAACAGAGGGCTGTAGCCGAGTTAATGGCTTCTGCAAATGCACTATAAAGTCTGTTTATGTAATGACCTGGAATTTATATCTTTGCTCATGAAACAAGAGCTGGTGGCTGTTTTAATGACTAGCGTGTAGTGTAAATACTATACAGAGCTGATTTTTCTTTCCTCAAATAGTCCGCATGTGCTGGTGAAGTCAAGGAGAACTGGGCTGGTATCCAAGGAGGGAAGCTGGTTGCTTGTCTACTTAGGATACATTGATAGCATTAGAAATGGTATGCGAGAAGAAAAAGGAAGGCTGTTTACCATGTGGAAGAGAGCTGCCTTACAGATGATTAGCTGCAGAATGACTAGTTAAGGGCTGCAGTCAATTGCCCCTCCCAAGGTTCACCTGCCTTCTCTTCCGTCATCAACCCAGGAGTGAGCCCTAGGAAGTACCTTAAAAGGGCAACTCTGCAGTAAGGATGTGTAGTCCAATGTAGTCTGTTGAATAGGTCTGTTCTGTCTGAGGAGCTGAAGGTATGAATGGTGATATTTGTGTAAAAAATTACAGTAAGAAAAAAATGCTGTAAGAACATTCTGTAGCTAAAAAGAACCAGGTTCATAATGGTTGCTGGAGAAACCTAAAACAAGTCAGAAGAAAATGACGTAAAAAGATGCTTTGCTGATACGTTGTGATTTTGGGGTGGGGTTTTTTTTTTCCTTAAGCTTGCTTTGCTGTATAAGCTTCTGTAAGCAGTCGCTGTAGTAGTACATCCTGGCTCTAAACTCTGACTTTGGTTTTGCTTCCCTGGTACTGTTAGCATATAGAGCTACCGCAAGAGGACCAGCTGGATTCACCATTGAATTCTGGTAAGCTAAAAAGAACTCTCGCACCTGATTGTGAAGTCTGCAAGGATGGGGATGGGAAAGCAGAGAATTTCAGCAGTTCCGTGCTCGTGTGCAGGATATGAGGAAAAATGAGGCCTGGCTCTTCTCAGGCTAGTTGCAATGAATCAATGCAGAGGATGATCACCTGCAAACAGGGTTAGAGTTGAGGAGGAGGATATATAATATCATACAGAATCTTATTTTCCAGAAATAGGGTATCAGATGTGAAGTAAATTATGGGGCTGGTTCAGGTCTAAAAATGGTCTACAGATCCTTGGACTATGGGTTCTAATACAATTTGGCACTTGTGACTGAAGGCTAATTCAGGTTTAGAAATTTGTGCAGTGTGAATTTTGTAGCCCTTTAATAGTTAGAGAGCTGTTATATTAATCGTGTAAACCAGGCACTGTGCAGACTGGGTGGGAAAAGAGAGCTCATTTCCCTTGTCTAAAAGAGGTCCCTCAAAAAGTGGGATTACGGTAGCTGTGAAGGGAAGACAAGAGAGTGGTACAGGGCCACGGCTGGGTGGAAGGACTTGTTAGCCAAAGCAGCATCTTCTGTAAGTAAGGCCTTCACAGCAGAATTAAAAATACATCTAGTCTAAGACCTTAATAAGTGGTTTCCAAAGAAGACACGTGGCAAAAAGAGCTCAACGGAGCAGGCAGATCCTGCTGGCCCAAGTGGCTACAAGCCAGGAGCAGGGGGAGTGTGGGTCTGCACTTCTGCTGGAAAATTATAAATAAAGGAACAGTGGGAAAGGGAAGGTGTAAGTCATGAAACAGCCAGAATTTGTTTAATGTTCCTCAGGATTTAAAGCTAATCTCAAGCTAAGTTTACCCTCATGATTCCTCCTCCCACCCCACACCTCCAGGATCTTCTGATTTACAGCCTACCAGATTCCTGTGCTTTTCATGAGGATGATGTACGTGAATGGAGCAGTCTAATATCTCAGGGGCTCCAGAAGCCTGACAGTGTTTTCACATTGCTTCTCACTCCAATAAATCAAAGCGTTCAGAACTATGGACTGCCTACCCAATAGAAGTCCTATGGTAGGGAATGATGGCTGTTTATGCGTTTTTACGGCTGTGAATCTCCTGGATGGCAATTCCTGCTGACTGGAGTGCCATGCAGCAGTTCTATAATTGCAAGTAAAAATTTCACTGTTTTGCCAAATTACTGAACCAGAAGGGTTTGCTTACTAAAGGACTGGAGGGAAGAGACTAGAAGGGAGACATAAAGGCAAGAGGCTGTATAAACTGTTGGGTTGTGATCAGCATTTTGATCATTTTAGGAGTTTGTCAAAAGGGGGAAGGGGAAAGTTGTGTGGTGAGAGATGGGTGAATAGTTAACCACATATCATTTAGTCAATGAATTTTGCTGATTGGGGTTTATCTACAAATGTGTGTGTGTCAAATATTATTCAACAGCTCTTTTCAGTGAATAATTTTTGAGTTGTAGCTTTATCCTGAGGAGTTCATTTGGGTATTTGATAGTTAAATACCAGGAAAGAAGTGAGAGTACTAGCATACCAAAAAGTAATCGCATGGGTGATGCGTGTCTAGTCTCATGGACTTCTTAAGGTGTAAGACAGGGAAAGTTTGTTTGATTTGATCTTTCACCACTGTCTAGTCTGAAGAGGTCACTTTAAATCTTGAGAGCAATGAAATTTGAGGCATTTGGAGTGAATTACCCAGCCCTATCATCATTGGATAAACCCAGCTTTTTGGGGATCTGACTACCTATCTGCCTGCACATGATTATGCATATGAAACACTTGTCTGCAAATCTTATACAGGCAACTAAGCCTATTTCTTTGACTTATTACTACTGTTACTCTTACTTTACCTTCCATCCCTTCATTAAACTGCTGTGCTCCTCCTAGATTGCATTAGAGCTTATTCAAAAAGGGCAGTTTCCCGTAAGATATTTGCAATGGAGCCTAAGCATTATTCTCAAATTTAAAGATCTTAATAATGATCTTTAGTATTAATTTCCAAGGCTCTGAGGAAAGTGCTGATATTCTTTAACCTCCCCTTCTTGAGTAACCTTGGGCAGATCAATTTCTTAGAGAAGTTTTGTTATCCCCATCTTACAGCTAAAGCTCGTTTGGATGATAAAAATCACTTGTAGTCATGAAACAAAAATCTCTGAGACCTGCATCACAAAAGCTGGAATAGTAGTTAGGGAAATGCATGTTCCAACGGTCTACAGTACCTCCATCCACAGACCCGGTGTCATAGCAAAATGCAGAACATGGTGATCTGCAGATGCTGTTGATGAAGCAGAACCGCAGGTCCAAAAAAAAAAAAAAAAAGTAAGAGTATGCATTGTTTAGGTGAAAGACTTTACTGGACAAGACGTGGATTTTTAAGCACCAACTTTTGTGGTGACAGGTCAGTTGCATTTTACCTGTTCAATTTAAATTGGCATCCACAAGAAACCTCTGGACACCCCCATGGAGCTCAAGCCAGGGCAAAAAATTGTTCTGAATTGAGAGTACTTAGCTTAGCTTTGTTTTATTAATAGTTAAATAGATGGTACATCCATTCATGAAGGTGGAAGTTTCAAATAAAGTAGAATTCTATATTCTAATTCTATATTGCCACGTAGCTTTCTCCTGCGGAGTTCACACTCCAAGTAGCACAACTGGCCTTTCAGAAAAACATGTGCTCTACTCAGCTTCTGTGCATGTGTTTGCAGCTCACAAGCAGATTGCTAATGGTCTTTTTTTGTTTGTTTCAGTGCTTTCTTGTAGTAGGCAATCCTCATGACAGTTTGATTACTTGGAATTAGAGGTGAAAACGTCCAGCCAAAGATATCAAGTTGAGAGAGAAAAATCAGCAGCACCTTAAAATAAGAAAATCAGGCTTTTTGCAAAGAACACAATTACTTGTTCACATGTTGCTGAAATGCAAAGGTACTTTTAATAACTGCTTAAACCTCAGCTTTTTCTAATAATCTTCATAATCCTTATCTAGGATTGCCAGGGAGTAATTTGTGGCTGCAGTGTGTATGACAGGGAGCAAAGCAAAGCTGCTTGACAGAACATCAAAGGTTTGTGCCACTGAAGTTTTATGTAGCCGTTGCTAAATCTTTCATGCTTGAAACAATGATGAGAAATGATTGTCAGTTGTCAGCTGTGAAACCAAAATTATATAAATCTGCAGGGTTATGGGTTTTTTTCTTCATTTGAAAACATGACCCAGCCTAGCACAGTTCACTTGCCAACCTCAAGTGTTCTGTCAGGATTGAAAAAGACTAGAACTGAGTCAGGAAAGGTGAATGCATTTCATGCTTCACAAATGTATGTTGGGGGTGGGAAGGAGAGAATGCTGAAAAATAAAATCAAGCAGGTCAGTGCCCAAATAGCTCATTCTGATTGTCTTTATTTAACACATGTGACAGACAAGGTAGCTGCTTTTTGAATTTCCAAGGGGAATATTCAATGTAGAGTAGCTGAAATGGAAGCTAAAAGTTACTGTAGGCTTTAGTTCCCCAGCAATACCACTGCAGGTAATTTTTCTAGCTGCAAATAAAGCAATCCTTAAAGCTGGATGCTGAGAAACAGAAGTTTGGGGGTGATTTGGCTTGTCATCTCTATCACAAGCTAGTCTTAATGAATAGCTTGTTAGCTACTTCCACACCTGCTCTTTCCTACGCAGAGCCCGCCAGGATGTACTCAAGAAAGGGGGCGAGTGGAGAGCAAGAAATGTGAAGCTTTAAATTATCCTCATCATCAACACTGCTTATGTCATGTGAGAGGGGTTGCAGGTAGCTGCTGCTGCAAACAGAACCCAGACAGCGTGCAGAGCATGTGCACTCCACCTATGTGGTTGCACGCCTGTGGCACGATGGGCTGCCCTACTGGGGTTGCTGGGGGAATCCTGTGAAAGAGAAGTCCTCAGGCCTAGACAGGGAGAAGACAGATTGATGTCAGCCTGTTCAGCAGAAAAGCTGAATCATTCAGCACGCTGCTGCTCTGTGAGGCTGCTTGTGTGGTTCATTCTGGGGGCTCACAAGAAAAAAAGAAAAAATCCTCTCATTGGCTGCGGCAAGGGGACTTTATCTAGACAGCATCCATTCTGCATTGCAGCTCATTTTTTGTGGTGGTGGTTGTTGGAGGGAAAGAGGAGAGACACACCCTGGCTGCTACACTCCTCGGACATGAGGGAGAGGTCCCATCAGCCTAGTGTCCTCAGTTGTCCCATTGCGAGGGCTTTTTTTCTCCCCAGGCTCCATGCTGATCAGCCAGAGGCTGATGGGAATCAGATTCTCCCATCCAAAGCTCTGTTTTCTTCTCACTGACGAATATTTGCTGATCTTCTCAGACGTTTGCTTAGCAAAGTTGTGTTCTAATATCCTGATTATAATTTGAAGCTGATTAGCATACATGCACACAGTCAGCCTCAAACATAAGTGAACCTTTCGAAGATTATATTAATTCTGAGGAGGTGCTACTCGGCGATTAGTCACAAAGTCTGTGGAATAAACTGATACTTCTCTCTGCCTCTGCTCTCCTTCCCATTGCTGCTGCATATTTTCTGTACCACCTCTGGCAGAGGAGTTGGAGGTCAGACAAAGAAAGAAATGAAACACAGTCGAGCAAGAAAAGGTTATAAAGATAGATGGTACCATTCGAATGTGATGCACTTGAGAATGTGCTGCATAGTAAGAAGTGCTGCATGTTGATGAGCTGTATTGGTTTTCAGTGCTTCTTCATCTTCCATTGTTTTGCTCTAGAGTCAACGACAAAGATCACGTTAAGCCATTTTATCTTGAAAATCGAAATGCTTAATTCAGACTTGTTCTGTTCTTTGGCTGGAGAGGACAGCCCTGTGCCAGAGCCTTGCAGAAGTCATCTTTGAGAAAGATAATAATTTCAAGCAGTTAGATAGGTGGCCGTTGTCCTCTCATTAACAACTTCTGTGTTCACCAAAAAAAAAATATAAAAATATCCCTACGTTGTTAGATAATCTCATTGCTCAGGAGGCTCCCTCAGTAAAGTCTGGGCCTATGAAGCCCTGCATCTCTACTGCTCCTTCAGGAACTGTGCATCTTGGATGTTAGGCAGAAGAAAATAACCTTGTCTCTGCAGATAGCATCCTTCAAAGACAGTTCCCGTGCAGTGGGGGTGTGCTGTATAGCGTGGGAAGAAGCAAAGGGGTAAAGCAGAGTGACAAGACCAGAAGCCAGCAGCTGGTATTGTTTTACTTTTGCATCTGTATTATAAGATTTTATATGATTAAATTGTTCCACAAGGTAGCTGTAACTAAGTTATAAAAAGTCTCATCAGTGTTCCAGCTGGTAGGTAGCAGAACGTGAGATGCAA
The DNA here is from genome assembly GCA_013396915.1 of Stercorarius parasiticus. Classification (NCBI taxonomy): domain Eukaryota; kingdom Metazoa; phylum Chordata; class Aves; order Charadriiformes; family Stercorariidae; genus Stercorarius; species Stercorarius parasiticus. The sequence continues at coordinate 167,555 of VWZL01002255.1, read as the reverse complement.
CTGATGATCAAATGTACACTCTAATTAGTCATGAAAAATTATATTCGATTCACTTAGGTTTACTCGAGAGCGACTTTATACTAAAGGTTTGGTCAAAATACCCTTCAATTTTGAAACTTTTTTTTTGGCCTAATGCCTAAAATCTGAATACCCAAGAGCTTCATATTTGACATTCCAAGCCAGAACATGGCTGATCCTCATGGCTTAAACCTCTAATTATACAAATGAACTAACAAAATTATCTCTTCTACATCTACAGCTATCTCTATCTAGCTGTCCTTGGAAAGCTCTCTAACTTTAACTAAGAAGGGCCTTGTTATAAGCTTCTGATTTAAGTCTCAGGTGATATTTTTTTGTTTGTTTAGTAAGCTTTTATTGAAGATTTTTTAAAATCTTCCTTACAAGAAGGCTTATTTTTAGAGATGTCCTATTTCTGTGCTTTGGACAGCATAGCCTGCTGAATTTACTCGCAGTGAGAAACAGCTTTTCTTTATCGGCACCATCTTGTGTATATTGTGTATGAATCAACAGTGCCTAAAAGGAGGTGCCATGTTTCAGTGAATAAAAGGTGGGGGGAAGTTGGGCTTTTTTGGTAGTGGCAAGCATCCGTAGGCATAGTTACCCTTCAGAATACATTTACCATGTTGTAATCTGTTTGTGCATCTCTCCTGCTGGCTTTTAAATATCTTACATCTTCCCCTCCCTAAGTACATTGCATGCACCTAATTGCTACCCCTCATCCTGCAGTTCAGTTCCTGGTGTTCACGGTTTCCTTTATGTCAAATATACAAGGGTGGTAGAGCATCTTTTGGGGATGTGGGGAAAGAGCTGGTCTCCACTTCATTCTTGGTGAAAGTAGTAAGCTATGGAGAAGGTGCACTTCTCGCTTTTGGTCTCCTCTTCATCTGTGTTTTGTTTTGCTGCAATGGAAATTGGTGAGAGCAGAAAAGCACACCTAGAGATTTGCTCCAACTTAATTTTTAGTAAGAGGTGCTCTAAATGTTCTAATATTACACATGGATAACAATGATACTAACCCTATAATACTGTGAGTTTCAAGCTATTCAGCAGTGGTGAAAGAAAGGAGCAAGGGAAAAAACCCAACAAACACACACTCTAGTGGAGTTTGTCAGGAAAAACTTCCATTGATTTATTCTTCACCAAAAATTGTTTTCTTTATAATGCAGAGAAAATCAAATCTATTTTTCATTTTCTCCTTTTTTTCAGCACTGTCGTGCAAAAAGTACTTAATTTTCTGCCCTAACAAAAATGCAAATGCAGAATAACATAATAGACTATGTGCACGGTACAGTATCTACTAACATTGTCAATATCCACAGTGTATTTTTTTTCTGTTACTTTCACAGGAATAAACTTCCGTATCTTAGGTCTTCTCATACCACTGGACAGTACAAAATGCCTGAAGTGATTGTGCAGAACACTTCATAAAAAGAAAAAAATGAGGTAATCTGTCCTAATCAGGTCTCGTCCTGAGCGCATTGTTTAAGTCCTTAAATGAAACACGTTTTCTTTCCCTTCCATTATACTTCGTTTTATCATTAGCTATTGTAACTGAATGTTATTGCTTCTATAAAATCAAGTCCTTCTTCAAATCTGGCTGAGTCTTTGGCCACAATTACATTGCAGCACTTAGTTCCACTTAGAGTTTCTCCCTCTGGGCTTTTCTAATCACCAAAAATACCTTCTTTTTGGAAAAGAAAAATTAGTCTTTTAAAACAGTTTTTTCATTTAAGAAAAATGAATTGAAAAATCCAGAATGGACTCTTCCTGTCCTATCTTTTCAAATAAACTCATATTCAGGAAAAGGCTTAGTTTGGAAAGATAAAAGCTTTGAAAAGCTATTGGAGTTTTTACTGGAAACTGGTTATTATACTTAGAGAACCAAACAAAAATAAATGATCAAAGACAGAGCTTCCTTCTTGGAGAAGGAAGGATGAGAACCTCATCATCTATGTTGCAAAACTGGGGCAGGAAGAAAAAGTTTTGCCCCATCATTGTTACATCAAATTAAAGGTTAATATTCTGCAAAGGAATTACAATAATAAGGACAACTATCTCAAGGCAAGGAAATGGGGCAACAAAGGATGCAGAAAGACTGGAAGCTCCATATCAGATAGACCTATGGATTTTCTAATTTGGTATCTTCTATTTTAGCAGGGCCCATTCCAGCCATGTCAGAAGGTGGTTCAAAAAAACTTTATAGCAGGGCAATTTATAGAAAAATGTGCCTGCCCAGAATTTCTGGCCCTTATTGTGTAGAGCTTGCTTTACGCTGTTCCGCCTGTTATATTACGTATCCATTAAATACATACACATGTGTTCATGCATACAAAGCCCCTCTAGGTGTTTTGGTTTGCAGTACGCTATGGGTTTTTTCATGCTTTTTTGGAAACCAGCTAAACTGCTGACCTGTTTGCTACCCTGTAGCATAAAATACTCAGGCTAATGTAATACACCCTTGAAAAGAGCCTGTCCTTCAATCATCTCGAAATCAGTTGCTTTTCATTTCATTGAGTGCCTTCTAGTTATTGTAGTAGAGGATGGCAAGATGTGCTCATGTGACCTTCATGAAATTTTCGTATTTGCTTCTATTTCCAAGCCATTTTAAGAAACCTTTTTTTTTTTACTTTAAATTTTTCTCTCTTGAGTACTTCAACAACTGATCGAAATTTTATTGAAATACAGGGAGGAAAGAAAACAAAACTAATTTAATCATATCAGGGGGAAGCAAGTTCATTTTCTCAACTCAGAGAACCGTCTTCAAGCTCCCCCCTGGTGGAAGGTCCATGGCTTTCAGCACTGCAGGTGAATGATTCTGGCGCAGAATGATTTCATCTATCAGAAAAGGGAGTTAAGTGTGTGTCAATTTTGTCTAAACTGCCAGGTTTTCCTAGAAATAGTGTTCCAGGTTTTCATAAGCCTGGAGACATTTTTGTCATTTCAACCTCGTTTAGCTTATTATATCCTGCCAACCATGTCTAGATAAACCGCAACGAAGGCTGCTGCCTCCATTATAAGCCCACATCTACTCTATCAACAAGCCCTTGGTACCGTGACCATTATAAAAGGCCTAAAATTTGATCTGCCACTGATGATAGGCAAGTTTCAATTTGTGGCTGCTAGCCTGCAAAAATGATCTACAAATGGCATGTTGCAGGCTGTTATTTTGTATCCTGCGGGATGGTGTTCAAGTCCTCCCTCTTCCCTTCAATGTGAAGGTCATTCCTCCAGATTAGAAATTAGTATCGCTCTAAGTGACATGGGGAACTATACCAGAAGCTTAATTTAGAATAAAAACACAGGCAGTAGAATAATGTTTCCTGTCAATTTCTTTTCTGTGATTTAACAAAAATGTTAATTTCTCACTGAGCTGGAGATAAGGCCAGTTTTTAAGAGAACAGCGTATTTGGGAATATGTTTTTGTATTGTTCAAATTGGTGGATTAGTCCTCAAATGATTCTTGCTTTATTTTTAGTAGGAAATATTCTCTTATTTCCTCCACTGCCTTTTTTAAAGTAGCAAAGTGCTTACCAACCACCTTTTTACAGCTTTTATTTTCACCAAGCTTTCCTGAGACTGTAACCGTTCAGTATTACAAATCCATGTTTCCCAGTATTGATGAATCTGGCTCTTGGAAAGTGTGACTTACAATGATTAGCTATCCGATTAAACCAAGAAAAAGAACTGCCTTGAGGGTTTGAAACAAGTGCCCTTCGGAAGATTTAATTTCGTGATCTCTCTAATCAGTGTTTTGTAAGTTCAGTGTACATCCTAGGCACATCTTTTAAATAAGTGCAGATCGCATATGGTTTATATTGTTATCACAAATTAGCAGTACAATATCAGTTTCTCTGATGCGGGGAACTCTGAACAGGAATCGTTTGCATTTCTATTTGAGTGTTCTGGAGACAAATATAATGAAATAAATAGCCTTTTAATTTAATTGGCTTCCAATGTGAGTCTGAGAATAGAAAGCACAATACATTGCGCAGTTACTGTAGAAACGGTTGAGGTCAAAAGCTCAGCATGCAGACCCTACATCAGTCACCACTGGTTTTGTGCAGTAATTTTTTCTTAATTCTCACTGCATCTCCATCAGACCCCAGGAAGCCAGATAATTCAGCGTTAGTATTCTAAGTGGGAGTGCTGGGTCATTTGTCACTGGTCAGATCATGCTATAGAATCCATTTTACAAAAGCTGCCAAAATGAAAAACCACATTGTATCAGTGCTCTTATATATCAGCCACAAGAATAAGATCAGGACCAAAAAAAAGAGAAAAGAGAGGAAAAAAAAAATCTCTGTTTCCTTCTCACAGAAGAAAAAAGACACAGAACAAGGCAAGAAAAAGTGGTACAAAATGGATAACAGTCTGACAAGAAACCCTTTTTCCAAAATGTCTTTCTATTACAGATTATCGGCAGTTAAGATTTATGTGCTGTTTAGTGGAGCCAGCCTTGCTGAATACAATGCAAGCAAAAAGGGAGATAATATCTTGCTAATATTCAAAAGTCCTACACCCTTTTGACTGTAGAAATAAAGAGATACAGCTCTTATAAAACTTTAGCTAGCCTATGAGCTCATCAATGAACATATAAGCCCTCCCACACAGTGCTAAATGTAGAAAAGGGATTTCTTTACTATTTTTGGACTGGCTACTGTGAGATCTGTGCTGCTGCTTCAGTTTGAATTCATTCATCTGTCTGCAGAAAAGTTCAGAATTCCTAATCTGTGTCTGATCCCATATGTTTATGCTGGTACAAAAAAATGACAAAAAGTTCTTGCATATTTAACAGATTCAGCTGCACAAAGGGGATCACATTAACCTCACATTTAATTTTTGGATTATTGATTTTTAAAAGCACAAAAGCTCTTTTTAGGAGGTCTTGCATGAACAGTTGTTGGCATTTTTTGTATTTCCTATTACAACACAAAGTTATTACATGGAACTGTATTATTATTTGCTGAAGGAGATGGAGGAGGTAGCACTTTCCACTTATAGATATCCTAGCAGGCAGTGTTTTTTCCAAGGAGGCAGAGGACTTGGGTTGATCTCCCGTTCTGTCCAGAGGAAATTCAGTCCTTTGCGTTACGTCTGTGAGTTAGGTACCCAGACTGCGTGCGAGCTCTGGCTCAGTCCCCGGCGTGTGCAAACCCAACTACTGTACAGAAAAGGCAGATACACTGGGAGAAAAACAGAGCACAAGCTGGTGTGTGGTTTTGTAGCCTGTCAGCAAAGGCACTCGCTTGAGAAGGACAGGATCCTTAAGCATCTGCTCATTTTGTCTGCATTGCTCAGCACTAGCAGGGAAGCAGTGCTGTGAGCAGAGGTTGAAAGCCAAGGTCCCCAGGAATAGACATAGTCATTGGGCTGTTTGTAACAGGGTGATCTGCAAAGAGCAGCCCCAGTGGGCAGGGATGAGGCCTCCTACAGTAAAGGGAAATGTGCTGTTGAGCAAATGCGCTGTTGCAGGTTTTTGTGGAAGTTTGACAGCTAATGCACCCAGACAAATCAGGTGCATCCTACACACATGGCCTACGCTGTCCTCTGTGGAAACAAACTCTGCTTAATTGTGGTCAGGCTGCTTGTCAACAGGTATCCATAAGGTGGACTCATCCAGGTTGACTCCTCTGCCTTGAATTTGAACCCTTAATTACTTTGAATTGATCTCTCTCAAGTACCCTCATGTAGATAACCCTCAAATCAAAGGGATTAGCCTCCAGTTTAACTCCATTGAAAAAGCTAATTAATTGGGGAGAAAATGAAAGGAAAGCATGACAAAGTGGTTTTTTTGAGGGGAAAGCTTCAATGCCCTATTGAAAAAGAAATGTCATCTAAGGTGAATTTGAGAATTTGATCACAGGTGGAGTGATGCTGTGCCTGCATGGTAACATTGCATAGTGTCACTTGCCTTTCAAATGGTTTCTGTATCTGCTATGTTTCACCAAGTCCAAAAAAAAAGTATCTGTCACTTTAAAACGCATTATCGCTCCTGGTAAAATTGTGTATTTCTCCCTCTTTGATAACCAATATTCCTCAGATAATATTGAAACTGGAAGCAAAACTTTTTCTTTTCTCAATATTCAGCTCCAACTATTGAGAAATTCTGATCTTCTGTTGAAGAAGCCAAGCTTCAAATAGGACTGTTCCCCCTAACCTTGTCTAGTCCCCTATTTCTAAGTACTCTGCTTTTCGGAGGAAACCCTGGTATAGTGACCTTTGAATATTTATCAAGTGGCGTAAGGTAACTGTGGTGTCCCTCAGGGGTCCATACTGGGACCAGTACTGTTTCATATCTTCATCAATGACAGACAGTGGGATCAAGCGCACCCTCAGCAAGTTTGCTGATGACACCAAGCTGAGCAGTGTAGTTGACGTGCCTGTGGGATGGGATGCCATCAAGAGGGACCTAGACAAGCTTGAGAAGTGGGCCCATGTGAACCTCATCAGGTTCAACAAGGCCAGGCACAGGGTCCTGCACCTGGGTTGGGGCAACCCCCGCTATTAGTATAGGCCAGGGGATGACAGGACTGAGAGCAGCCCTGCCAAGGAGGACTTGGGGGTACTGGTGGATGAAAAGCTGGACATGAGCCAACAATGTCTGCTCGCAGCCCAGAAAGCCAGCTGTATCCTGGGCTGCATCAAAAGAAGCGTGGCCAGCAGGTCGAGGGAGGTGATTCTGCCCCTTTACTTCGCTCTGGTGAGACCCAACCTGGAGTACTGCATCCAGCTTTGGAGTCCTCAGCACAGGAAAGACGTGGGCTTGTTGGACCTGATTTGGAGAAGGGCCACAAAAATGATCAGAGGGCTGGAGCACCTCTCCTATGAGGGCAGGCTGAGACAGTTGGGGTTGTTCAGCCTGGAGAAGAGAAGGTTCCAGGGGTACCTTATTGCAGCCTTCCAGTACTTAAAAGGGGGCTTATAAGAAAGATAGGGACAAACTTTTTAGGAGGTCCAGTTGTGATAGGACAAGGGATAGTAGATTTAGACTAGTCATTGAGGGGGTGTTGGACTAGATGACCTTTAACAGTGCCTTTCAACCCAAACTATTCTATGAGTGTTGTATCCTACCTGTAGAGAAATGCTCTCTGTAGAAGCGATTTGATAATTATACAGAAAAAAGAACTTGTTTTCCTGCAATGTAAAATGATTCACACCTGGCCTATCCTCACTCTGCAGTATTCTAAATAATGCATGCGTATTCTAAAGGATATTAAAACATGGCTGTAAAAAGATGAAACCAAGAGAGACGCTCATATAATGCACTACATTGGGGAAAAAAAATATCAGTAAGTATAAATGGAGAAAATGGCTGTGTCAGCCCTCATGGAGATAACACATTTTCTTCATAATCTGCTGATGTATGGAACAGGCAGTTCCAAAGAGCAGCTGTCCTGATACTGGCTTGAAAATGAAAGGAAGTTGAAAAACATTAGAGCCTGCTAGCTGTAATCTGCACAATACCGAAGCACTAAGAGATTATTTCAAAGCATGAAATGCAGCAGTATGCACGTGTTAGGGTGGTAAAGCAGTCAGCAAGGAGACTATAGGTGGCATCGAGTGGGTCTGGGAGAGTGCTGGTACTGCAAGGGTTAAGAGCAGAGTGGGGCATTTCTACCAGGGCCTGCTGCAGACTGGGTAACAGGCCCAGGTGCCAATCTCACTTCACTGCCACCTGAATGATTAAAGAAGTCTTCCCCACCTCTTCCTTTAAGTCACGATGGGTTTTTTTGCCTTGTGATTTCAGACTCCTAAATCCAGTCAAACTACCTCTGTTGGAAAAAAATAAGTATGGGCAGAGAAATACCTCCTTCTTCCAAAATTAGCTTTAAACTGGAAGACAGCACAACTACTTTATTGTGGTAAATCTCAAGACAGTGGGTGGCATGGCAAGATTTACAGTGGGATCTCTTTCAGGCAGTGTGATGTATACCTCCAAAATCTTTGCTTTGCGTGTTGATGCTTATTTTTGTTTGATTTTTTTTTTTTTTTGTCTTCTTAGCGTTCCCCTTGCTAAGTGCCTCATTCTCTTAGCTTATCAAACTATGTTTTTTCGGTTGCCTCTGTAGCTTCATGGGCCGTGGGATAATTTGCACCTTTCATTTCCCAGGGAGTAAGGAGCCTCCCCAGGGGTGCTCTTGTCTCTGCAGCAAGTTTAATACAGGCTGACTGGCCTTGCTAGGAGGTGTTGTGGTGGCAGTGCTTCATTGCAGAGGACTGGGTGGCAGAAGGAACAGCACAGGACTATGATGGCTAAACGGAAGTTGGGTTGCTGCAGCAGAAGGTATGAGGAGCAGGGCTGAAGGGTAACCAAGGTGGAGAATGCTTGCAAGTAGGGCAATACATTGGTGGCTTTGTCAAGAGTAGCTGTTGATAGGGAGGTTGGATCAATGAGCATCCTCAATAGCTGCTATGCATCTTTTATGAGCTATTCCTTCCACCTGCTGGGTAGGTTTGTAGGCTACTGTTTCACTTTTTTAGGAAACTCAGCTATCCTGTCAGGTATGTCTCTTTCGTGGGGTATTTTTCTTGCCTGGAGCTGTAAAAGATAATCCTACCAGCTCATCTGGTAAGAGTCTGCGGTCGTGTTCTGTCTTGCAGCAGGAACATCAGAGGAGGGACAACGAAAAGAGAAAAAGGGCACCTCATCCTCCAAACATGCCACCCTGTAACACTGAGGCTGTCTCTCACAGTTTCAACGTAATTATTTGCTAAAAAGGACAAATTCTGCCTTCCTGGTTTTGGTACCGTTCCTGGGAACAGCTGCTGCTCTCCTTTGAATGGATGCCTGTGTTCAAATTTGCAAACTATCCTATGTCCTGTATGGCATATATGCATTTTGTAGATTTTATCCTGGAAGGGAAGTGAAAAATGTAACAGGTCTAGTGCGTAGTGTAATCAAAGATTTATAAGTAGCCATGCATTTTTAATGCATATAAAGTAATAAGAGCTGTACAGTAAAAGCAGAAATGTGACATTAAACGGTTGCTCTTGCCAATTTTCCACGAGGTATTATCAAAGGCCCGTTTCAGCAGCAGGGCTGCAAGACTGCATCCTCCAATAGGAAGACAACAATTTGATCCGGCTCCAGTTAAGGCCACGAGCATCCTGTGCTTGAGGGCCTGCTCAGCTTCTCTTGCATAACTTTAAAAGAAGCTCAGCTGGTCAGACCAAATGGCTAATCAAGAGATGTTTTGTAGCACAGCCTTTTATTTCATTCCCATAACGGACAACTTCAAAGCCAGTATTTAAAATAAATAAAAAAATAAAGGTGGTTGTGATCAAAGCGGAAAGGAAGCGTTAGCACAGGATGGATCTGTAACCCTCTGGCCCTGGGAACTGCTTGGCAGAGAAGAAGTCTTCTGTCCCTTCTTTTCATATATATCTTCCACTGTATTAATCTTTTTTTCAGTGTTTTCTTTTTCCTGAGCATCCCACTTTCTCCTTTTGTAGTTAGCTGCCAGAGAGATGTATTTTCCCTTACTAGCTGCATCAGAATTTCCTAAGGTTAGGGGAACTGGTGCTTCTGCAGAATTATTGAATTCAAGTTATTTGCTGATACTTCTTCCTGCTTCTGCAAGCCTTGCAGGACAGGTAAGGCATATATCATTTCATTTTCTGGAACACTTAGGTCACTGATTTGTCTGCTAGCCTCGTACTGTTTTATTTTCAAGTTGTAGATGCACAAGCGTAAAGATCTGTGAGCATAATAAAATCAGTGTGAAAAGAGACTAAGGTTCATCAGGATTTCTTGCAAGTTAATTGTTGGAAGCATTGGCATACAATCTGGCTTGCTTATCAAATTGATTAAAATGGTTGGAGTGTGAGGCAGCATTGTATATAAATTTGGCCAGATTTATCTTAAAAAAAAGTTTGTTTTAGAAATGTAACAAGAAAAAAGTAAATGCAAACAGCTGGTATCTCGGCGTTTCATGACCTGCCTTAAATGGTCGGTCTGGAGGATCCTGTTGATGGGGTAGGTCTGGGATGTGCTGCTTTGCTGCTTGATACGTCCCTTGTGGTGCCTCCTGTGGCCTAAATGAAGTTCTGGTTCAGCAGTTACAATTTGTGGAACAAGAATTGATTATTTGGTGTCCCAAATATGCCAGATATTTTCTAGTTTTGCACTGATTTCTACTGTTCTTTGCCTTTATGTAATCAGTGATATGTGTTTTGGAGGAGCTGCAGTATCAAAATTGTTAATTTTCTGCCACTCAGCACATGTGCTGATATGCCGTCCAGCTTTTCCTCAGTGGAGCCCTGGCGTTCTGCTTCGCTCACGTGTTTCCTGTGAGAGAACTAAGCCTGCCTGCGTGGCCCTGGCTTGTTTCTATTTGGCCTTAGAAGCTAATCTTCACAATTATTGTCACCAATTCAGGGCCATCCAAGTAGCTGGCTTTGAGAACGTTTGAAATACTGCTGCCACTATTTCAGAGACCCAGATGTACTAGCTTGAAACATTTATGCTACTAAAAGAGCTGTGAGAAATTTTGGATGAGGCTTGTGTTGACTTTGCAGCCAAGATTTCACCCTTTCATTATAAGACTAGCTTTCAAACTTTTGATCAAACCACGAACTAACAGATTTATGTCCCCCACCCCTCAAAATCTAATTTGCAAATATAATCTTCAATCTGAGACTCAGACTGCAATTGCTGCTGATTGGAATAGTGTGAGGAAAATCAGGCTGTATAATTCTTTATGTGGTATCATTAAATGAAATGCCAGCACTAGTTAAAATATCCACCAAATGCCACCGGTTTATACCTTAGATGCAGTATTCACTAGTTGTTCTTCGGTATTTCCTTGAGGGCGGAAAAGACTTCAGTCAGAGGGGAAGAAACAATGGTCTGATCAATCACAGACTCCTTGAATTGCAAATAAGAATCAGCAACCAGCTCAGTAAACATGTTCCCACCAACCTCTGTAATGCTGGTCTGCTGAGCTTGCTGCAGCCCTCTAATGCCATTCTCTTACGATTCTTTACATAATGTACACACTGAAATCTTTCTCACTGTTTTTATTGTTGTTTGGGTTTTTTTTTTTTCATACTGCCAGTAAGCAAATGTAAGAATGTGTGAAATTGAACATTATTCATCCCCGAAACAATGGTGCTTTTTGATTTGTAGAGGCTCTTGAAAGAGAGATGCTCTACCTTCCTATCTGCACGGTACCCACCATGTCAGAGCCAGGGTGATACGTCACTGACAGAAACCCTAACGTAAAGTCTTTATTGCACATCAGTTACAAGCAATTATTATCTTGTGTATTATGATAAGAAACTAGTAGTGGTCTAAGAAATGGTGCTAAGCTGCTGGTGTAGCCAAGTGCCTAGTGTTTTTATAACTATCTTGTAAGAATGTGAATATGCAGCTGCGTATTATCACCCCTCATCTGCAACTGGTGAACACCAGCGCAGCTCAACTGGGACCTTAACGCTTTTGTGTCGTTGAGGCCTCTGTGACACAGCTGTCAATGTCGGGAGCTGCCAGAAGGGACTGCTTTTGCTGCTGCAGAGAGATACTGCTGGGAACATCTGCAGCTCCCCATGGTCATCTCTTCCATTACAGGGAAATCTCAGATGTTCCAAGCACAGAACAACAAATAATGCCTTGATCCCCCAGGGTTTTCTTTTTGCCATCTGAGAAATCATTTAACAAGTTTCTGCCATGCATTTGAAACAGAAACCGTCAGCGAGTTGTGTGAATGTTCCCCCCTTTGCCTCACTCTCGTGATCAGATTGAGACTGAATGTCGTCTTTGGAAATATGCTTCAGACAAACCAAAGCCATTGAAGTCCTACCTGTATTCCTGGTGGAATTGTGAAGGACTAGGAAAGATGCAAAGACAGACAGGATAACCTAATCTTTTCTTCTGTCTGTAAGTTGAAAAACTTGATGTAACGTTGTGTGAGCTACGGCTCCTGAGTAAGGCAAGCTTTGTTCAGTGGCGCTTTATAGTTAGAGATATGCTGTTTGCTGATGGCTTCAATTCTGTTGAGATCTGGCTGTTGGAAAGGGCTAAAATGTTTTATTACCCTGGGCTGGGACAAAGGCATGTCTAAATAAAACGCATTTGAGACAGGACTGCTCCCCGTCCTTTATGTTTTGCTTAAAATGTTTGGCAAAATTGGATTTTATTCTTGACTCAGCAATACATAAAGAATATAATTAGATAGCAGCAAGAAGTTGCATGTAAAGTGATTGTAGTTGCCTGGCTTTCACACTGTTTTCATACAGGTGTCTATTATAATAATTTCATTATGCTATGCTTCCTGATCGGATTTTACTGGAGATCTCCGCTGTATGCAAACATGAAAGAACTTGGAAGCTGCGAAGCTTTCCAAAATGTTAATGTAAACATGTTACGTATGTAGGAATAGTGAGCATTTTCTAGACCAAATGCACGTTAGAATGCGATTAACTGATTAATTATCTAATAATCAATTGCTATTGGTCTCAGGCAAGCCTCTGCCACGTGGGGTGGGTTTGGTTTGCAGGGGTGATTTAGTGTGGCACTTTTACCCTCTGCAGTGGAGGTGTCTCCATCTGCACTGGTAGCTGGTGCTCTGTTTTCAGAAGTGGACAATGAGCACTTCTAAGGAACAATTTCCCTGACTGATTTTGGGCAATTACCATAGAAAAATACTTCATGATCAGTTGCATTGTATATAGCGATCACTCGACACATAGCTCCTTGCTAAGTAACATTATCAGTGATCACAAGCAAAGCTGCATTGGTGTGTACTCATTCATTCAGTTCACTTCAGTGTAAGGTCAAAGAAAACCAAGGATAATATGCTACTAGAGAAATCTTGTGAGCTGGCAATTAATCATATTGGTCATACAGACTATCTCGTATCTTAAACTTATCATGTCATATGGATAACCCCAAACTTTACTTTGATTTTTACTTTAATACTCCTTAACCTTCCTGTGAAAATACAGCTCTTAAATGACCAAAATAAGAACATACTGAGAAGACTGAAACTTCCTCATTAATATATAATTTTGGCACAATACAGTGTGGTATTAATATCATCTATGACCATGTTCTGTTGTCAGGGCCCTGCCATATCTGGACATAATGGCATGACTTTTATAACCTTGTTACAAAAAGCAATTAGGGGCAACATCCAGCTCTGCAGTTAGGTATCGTGTGGAGATGTAAGGAGCCTCCAACAGTGAATTTAATTAGCAGCAAACACAGAGTACTCGGTGACCTGCAGTGCAGATAACACAGTTCCCATCCAGCAATATCAGTCTTTTCCTACAAAAGGGTACCTAAACTGCTCTGATGCTGGACCCGTGCTAACTGACAGGCTTCCAAGGAAGGGACTTCCAAGGGAAGGAAACTTCCAACCTGGAAGGCTGAATCAGGAAATGCAATGCCAGCAAATCCAGTCTCGTACCAAGCAACAGCATGGGCAGCTTTGCAACGCTGAGGAATAAATCCAGGAGGAGCTATGTGCTAATGTCAGGAGTTGCCATACATTTCTCAAGAATGTTTAGAACAGATTTTGGTAATCAAATCAGCACTGAACAGAGTAATTGAATGAGCGGATGCTTCATATGCATTACTGCATAAGGAAAAGTCATGACATGCAACTTTGTATGAAAGGGAGTCTTGGGGGCTTGTGTGTTGGCTGTGATGAAGGAATTCCTTAGTTGACATTGAGGGGATATTAAAAATTAATTAAGCCAGACCTGGTTTTGTTAAGGTTTGCAGTGCTAAATTCCAGTCCTCTGAAGTGTCTGGGGTTAGAGAAGAAAGTTTGTTAGTTACTCTGTGCCTGTCTCAAGCCAAAAGACCTGATAATTGAAGCCATGGTCTGTTGGGATGTAAATGAGGAGGAGGTGAGACATGCTTTTTCAGGGTGGGAAAACTGTGAGCATCAGTGATAGGGTGTTACAGTAGGTGGCTTTTACTGCAGACACAGAGCTGGTGCCAGTGCACTAAGCATAACATCCTGACGCAGCTGAGGTGGAAGAACCCGGAGCTTTTCCCAGCTGATTGTCACTAGCCAGCACAAACTTCATGGAAAACATCTGGAGAAACAGAGCAGGCAGTTTTCTGCAAGCAGGTAGAGTCTTGGGACTTGTAGGTTGTGTATCTGTCCGCAGTGAGCGTCTGAATGGCCCTGGATCTGCTTTGGAGAGCCTCGTTGCATCTCTACTGTATAGCACACCTAATGGTGTTCACCCTGCTCTGCAAGGGGCTGGGCAGCCGTACAAGAAAATCTCTGTTGGTGTTTCTGTGGTCCTGTGGAAGAGCAATACTAACCATAAGAAGGGCTGCTCTTATTTTGCTGCTGACTTTCTGTCCTGCTTCATGCTGTATGTACTGAATGATTGCTGGGTTTCACACAGTTGATGCAGTCAGGTTTTCTGCCTATTTAAATCTTCTTATATCCGTTTCCCAACCTGACTGTGCCTAGTGCCTGACTTAGAGCCATTTTATGCTATGAAGACCCTGTTGAGATGCTTGCAGGAGGTTACTTGCAGGTAGCTGACTTTAACTTGAGTTTGATCTTCAGTAAGAGCAGAGATTTTTAGGATTGTTCTCAAGTCTAACCTAAAATCTTCAAGCAATGGGTGCTGGAAATGAGCTGTGCGTGCACAGAAACAAAAGGAACAGGATTTCAAATAATTTATTATTTAATTATTATTTAATAAATAAATTGGTGATAAGTGCGTTCCCTAATTCTCACCTAAGATGACTTTCATCAGAATAACTACCTCTCAGAAATGTAATTCAGCTTACTCACTTCAGGATGCTCAGACTTTCTGAGGTTTGGATCTCTCCAGCAGCCTCAGAATAAAGAAGCTGCATTTGAGGCCATAGCCTGTTTTAGTTCACTTCAGATCTCTCGGTTCGCCTCCATCCTTTTTGCACCACCTCAGAAAACAGAGCAATTAAAACCTCAGTGTAATTTTTAGCTCTGCACTGCAGCCAGCAAGTGAAAGGCATGAGACAGCCTCGCAGGCTGCTCCCAGGTCCAAACCTTAAGCTTGGGAACTATCTCTAGATACGTGTAAGGAGAAGGGTACCAGAGGGGGCTATGTAAGATTTCTCTTCAACTCTTTGCCCTGATACAGGTTTGTTCTGTGACGTTGCGTGAATAACTTAATTTCTTTCGCTTTATACCCATCTGCAAAGGTACAGTCACAGACCTTTATCCACTCAGCGTGGCTGGGTGAAAATTGCCATTTTAAAGCTTGCTCTGTGCTCTGACCTGCCCTTGGGGAAGATGTGTGGGTGCCTGACAGAGGAGAAATGGGCAGCAAGGCGTTTGTTGTTTGGTTTTAGCAGCACTTAGCTGGACTCATCTGTCTCCCAGTGGCAGGAGGTGTTTGCAAACACATATGCGTGTGAGTGCTGGGATAAGGTGTGTCCTGCGCCATATGGTATGTGCAGATGTATGTTGGCAGGTGTGAACTGTATAACTATATTTGTGTGCATCGAGGATGGTTTAGGAAGAAGAAAGAGGCTGCTGAGAACTCTGGCTAGGTACTCACTTTTCTTGTAATGTATTACTTTAATTTAAATTCACTTTACAGTCAGTGCACATGAGAATTATTTTGAAGGTTTAATTTGCTAGCTGCTGAAAGCAATAAGGTGGCTATCAACAGAGAAGAAATAGCTTGACTGTTTGTTAATGCTCTTGGGCCGTACTGTAAGTACTCCAGGCAGCTGTAATGGTAGAGGAGCAAATAAAGCATTGTTGCTTTTAGAATAATTTGTTTTATTGTATGAATAATTTTCTGTTTCTAGATACTTACATGTAAAATATTTTCTGGGGCAGATAGCTGGGACAGTCTCCGTTGATTCTGAAAAACATTCAGACAGAAAAGCTGTTAAACTGTCTAGAAAACATAACGTTTGGTCTCTTATTAGTGGCAAAAACTTCATTACATTTATTATGTTTGGATTGGTGCTAATTTTCTGGCCATTTTGGTCAGCAGAAACTGTACTGAATTGCCTATATTTGTACTGGGAATTTAATTTCTGAGGATGGCAAGATTTGAGTTTTATCTGCTATAAGCAACCATCTGGAGTAAGTTTATTTGTGTTACGTGGCTTGCATGTATTTATACTTCATACTGAGATCCCTTAAATTGAATTCTCTGAATTTTTACATATCATATAAATGACATTTGCTTGCAACACAGTGGAGTGATTACAGTGAATACTAAAATGGCAACATTCTGCAGTAAAAAAAATTACAATGTAAAATGAACATTCATTTACAACAGAGTGTAAATTTATACTATTTAATGAAATGCATTCACTGTGCGGTGAAATACTTCTTGTGCCTATTGAAATACAATTACAAAGCACTGAAACTTATAATATTTAAGAGACATTCTGTTACACAGTAAAAATTGTGTCATGTTTGTTAAAATTATATTTGATAGAGTGAAATAAACATGGTCTGTGCATATGTTTATTTCTCTATATAGATAAAATTTAAAAATTATATCATGACATCAATCTGCTCTAGACCAGTAGTCCTATACCTGGGTTATTCAGCATCAGTCATGTTCTACCATGCAGTAGTAGGTCATTAACTGGTTCCTTGAGGTTGAGAAGGTGCCTCAAGATGTGGGTTATGAGGGGGACGCTTGTCAACGAGTGTGATTTGGTATAGAAATTGCTGGAGCAGGTCTCACAAGACAGATGAGCAAATGATTTGGCTGGTAGGTTAACCTTCTTACCCATCTGCATGAGGTTGGTGGGGCCAGGAGACATTGATGCATCTCCTATAAGGAGAAAGAGAGATTGACCAAAAGGTTGGTTTACAAGCAAAGTGGCCCCCACGTGAACAGTTACGTACAAGCTCTCTCTAAGCGGTGACAGACATCTCTGGATAGATATTATTTTGCCAGTATCCGAACAGAATGTATTTATGGTACTTGGCAGGCAATAAAACCCTATTGCCCACATGCTGGACTTGTTTCGGGGAGAGACTCTTCCCCCTCTTGCAGAAACAGCTGCAGCAAGGAATGGTTGTGGTGACGTTGTAGCTTGGGGCTATGTTATTCACACAGGTGCTGGAGGTGATTGTAGCATAAAATGAAAATGCATTTGTTGCAAGCCCAGCGCTGTTCACTGCCATGAGAGAAGGCTAATGACACACATGCATTCGCTCTCTCATAACTCTGCTTTCCGTAGACGTATACAGAGAGGATGTATATGTTTTTGGACAGACTCAGATATGGTTTTAATAGTATGTGCCTGGTACTTGCACTGGTTCATTAGGCCATAATTGTCCTAGTGAAATGCAGGGTTTCTGGCTATGCCTGTTTGGGGTTGTTCTGGACAGCCATCAGCCATGCTATCGAAAGTCATTTTTCCTTTGTTTGATGCAGTCTTCCTTTGACAGTCTTCAGCTGTCCTATAAAGCTTAGGGAAAAACCTGCTGGAGGGACCCCCAGCCGTCAGCCTGCACTGACACCACAGTTCCAACACCCATCCCTTACTGGTGCTGGCACTGAGGCTTCCTGGGGGGGCTTCCTGGGGGAGGCACCGATTACTGCAATCCTCAGGCCACTCCAATGGATTGCAAAACCTGCTCGTTGCACCTCAGGCTCTGGAGAGCACCAGGGGGGCGATTTTTAGATCATATCAGCAGGTGATGGTAGGCAGATATTAAATCACGTTGTCGAGGTGAAAGTCTGTGCATTGGAATCGCTGGTGCTAAATTAACACAATTATTTGCTGAAACCAGTGCGGCAATCCTTACCTTTCCACAGATGCCAAAGAACAGGCAGGTTCTCACTCCAAGAGAAAAGATTAAACACCGCAAATTTTGGTGCTGATGATGCCTTCTAGCAGTTTAGATTCAGACCTGCTTTCTCTTTGTAGCCATTATTAAATTGCTGGGTGAGGATAACCGCTTGGCATAATTTACATGCCCATTTCTATTCCGTAAATGTAAGGAGATTTGACTCTGTTGGGTTGATAACTGATCTGTCCATTTCTGTCTTCATGTCAGCCAAGAAAGTTGTTACATAAAATAAACGCAGTGAAGATGAAGCTGGCCATTCCCTCTCTCCTTTTCAAAGGCCATCAGCTCATTATGTTGCCGAATAAAATGTTAAGACTTGATATTCTGAAATAACAAAATCTGATTTCCAGTTGCCCTTTTTATTTCAAAAGAGGAAAACTCACTATTTCTTCCAACCAAAATGCTGGCTCAAATTGAATGGGCAAGAGGTTCAAGAAGTTGCCTGGGTTAACTTGTGGGTTTGCTGCTACCGATCTTCTCTAAGCTGCCTGTAAGTTGCATAGAGCAGCTTGCCAAGGCTCCCCTGTGTAGTCTTTAGGCCCAGATGCACAAAGATATTTGCTCTCTGCTTCCAGTTGATTTTCCATTTCACCTCAGTCCCTTACTTTTTTCCTGAGTGGCTCTGGCATATATATTCATTATATATTCTCAATAATGCTGGTCTTAAGGCTCAGTGACCTCCTTGGCTGTCTCCTTGTATGGAGCATGAGCAATGCTTAGCAAGGAAGAAGGGGAGGACTCTGAGGAAGCAACTGGGATGGAGCTAGCTGATAAATGGGAAGGGGAGAGTCTGGGGGAAAAGTGACAGAAAGTGGCTGAGCGAAGGAGCTGCACTCAAGGAGGATAAGGGCAGGAGAAGGGAGAGGATGGGCTGGGAGGAGGGCACAGGGTGCCAAAGGAGGACAAGACCCTGAGAGGGCATGTGGCATCCAGGGAATCAAGAGCTGGAAGGAGGAGGGGGGGCGGGGGGGGAAACACCCTAAACGAAAGCAAATTTGCAGAAAGGAAGATTTATGAGGAAAGTGGAAAGAAGGGAGGAAGAGAAAAGGATGCAGAAGCTGTGCATGGACGTCGCATTTCCAGCCTGGATGTCTGCAGTTGGCAAAGGGAAGATTGCAGGAGGAGGGCAGAGGCATGATGAAACCTTCTCGAAGGGCAACACCATTGCAGAGCCCTTCTCTGGCTCTGCCGTCCCCCTCCCTGCCCCCACCCTGCCTTGCAGCTAAATTTATTCTGCTCCTAGTACTGTTGCTGTGCTGAACAAACCAGCACTGTACAAATTAAGAGGACAAGATGTTCAGAAGTGGCAAATTCACACTCTTTTTTTTTTTTTTTTTTTGGTGTGTTTTCCTAGCACATAAAAGCGAATTTAGATTGGTGGTGGGGAGGGCAACCAAACTTGGGGGGGGATGGGGGAAACCGCACAAAAAAGCGTTTTGGTGCTCAAAGAGCTGAGTGCAATGTATCAAAGCAGCTTATAAATGAAGCTTTCAATTAACAAGGTGGGTTGCAGCAGCACTGATGCTAATAAGTGGCAAGTTTCTTACCATTGAGACCTGAGCAAAACCATGCATATTCTTGAGACAGGTCCCTTTTTTTCTTAAGTTTACTATTTCTGCAAATACAGAAATTTCCTAGCAATATTTGACCACTGTGTCCTCAGTTTCTCTGGGTCAGAGGCATTTAGCATCCTCTGTATCCCTGTTGCTTTGGCTCTCTGTTGAAATGAGTTTTCTGACATGGGACACCATAGCTTACAAACAGAAGCAATGCTGATCAGCCTGGGAAAGCTGACAGCAGCTCAGGGCTTGGTGGTTGCTTTTCAAGCCAGGGAGCTGCTCAGTCCCGCTAGGAGCTGTCTCAGTTCTGTGGAAATGAAGAACAGAAGAAAATCTGTTCTTTAACTTAAGCTCTCCCCAAAGAAATGCCAAGGAGAATGCATCTGGCTGTCCTCTACGAGGCACTCGTAGGTAGGGTCCAGAGTTTTAAAGTTATGCAAGAACCCAAAGATACAGATTGGAAAATCCCCTCTAGGCTGAACGTACCTAGTTTCCTAATTCCTCGAGCCAGAGGGACTTCTGTACCTAACTGCTTCTGTAAATTCAGCCTCTGAGACCAGACTCCTGCAACTGTGCCATACCTGCAGAGGGCTCTGCTACCCCCTTCCCTTCTCTTGTAGCTCAGTAAGGATTACATTTTTCAGTGCAATGGTTAACCATTCAAACAAAGGGAAAAGAAGCCTGAATATGCTGCTGCCAATGGCTAGGTATAATAAAAAATTTCTTTTGGCCTTATTTTTCCAAGGAAAGTGGCTTCTCAGAGGAAATGGTTCAGAGTTCTTTTAAGGGTGAGGAAGGGAGGGGAAACCCAAACCTATTTACCATGTCAAATCCAGCGAGGTTCACTGAAGAACGGGAAAAGATTTGAAACCTTGAAGTTTCACATTAAGACTTACAATTCAATTTGTTTAAACTGGAAGCACTACCTTTTTTCCCCATTCCAAACACGCGCAAGGCTGACCTTGCACTGCTAGGGTATTGTTCTCTTCATTTGCTCAGCCAGCTCCAGCAACAACTTTTCTTTAATCAAAAAGGAGCTCAGAAGAAAGGGAACCTGTTAGAAATCTGAAATTAAAATTTAAAGTTCCCTCTCCTTCAGGTTTTTCCTTCCAGGTGCTAGAGTTTCTCCAAGGGAAGTGGTGTGCGTTGATACTCTCCCGTGATGAACAGAGATTCTTGTCAGTGTAGTAAGTGCAGAGATGCAATAAGTTGTCATAAACCCAGCCCAAGACTCTCTTGCAAAATAATTACACTTCGAGGAACTTTTAATCTCATGTTAACGAGACCCCCTACAATCTTTGTGCTCTCAGTCATATTAGAAACTGATTTATAATTAATGACAACTGTAATGCCACTACCTTTGCATGAGAGAGATCTTTAGCTATCCACTCAGAAGGGTTTGAAAAAAAAATTGAAAAATATAAGAGAAAGATTTAATGGCTGCTTTGCCATGTGAATAATAACAAGTGGCTTTCACTCATAAGTACCTGGAAGCATAGAATATATGAGCAAGAAAATAATCTTTGTACATAAAGCATTCAAATTATAGTAGGAAAGATCTTATTTGCGTAAAACCAAGAGTGTATTCCAGGTGGCATAATATTTAATAACCATATTTTGCCTTTGGAGAGGAACTGAAATTAATACTTTGACCAGAATTTGACAGTTTACAGAGTTCATATTCACGATAAGGATGTTTGCAGGCTGGATGTTAAGAAGCCTGTTAATATAGGTTAGTTTAACATAGAAATTTCTTGTTGTTATTCTTCTTGCCTTCTGCTCTTTTTTATTTTCTCCAAGGTTTACCAAATAAATAGGTCCCTAATGTATCTACATTATTCAACAGCATTAAAAAAATCTGGGTCTGATTAATTAAAATCTCATTATCCATCATAATTGCAGTAGGTATGCAAAAATACAAGATCTATTATTCAAGGAATTAATGCATTTCTAGAACTCTTTGGGGTTCATATGAGAGCTGGAAATGAGTACTGTATAATAATTTGTTTCAGGAGAGCTAATTAAGTCAGTTCATTTATTCAGTTATCTAAGCCTAGTTTAATCCCGTATACCGCTAAAACCTTGTGATGCTCCCAACTTCATTACTGATTTGAATTAATATGAGGACACAAACAGAAAAATGTTCCTTCCATTCAGTGATGCATGGGAGACGCCAGGCCTGAGGCGCATGGGGTAAATCTGTAGCCTGACAAACTGCCCTTTTCTTCCAACCGAGGTCTGGATTCCTTGTAATAGGAAAGTAGCTTTGGTCCTGCTGGAATCTCTTCAGATAAACACAGCTAAAGCTACCTATATTGCAGCTTGCCTCTGAACCCCAAGGGGTCTGGAGGGAAAGAAGGGGGTTCGCAAGCAAGCTGTGATCACAACTGTTGCTACAGTTGGCATTTGCTTTGCACAATGCGTCTATGTTATGGGGGAAAAATATGAATGGTCCTTGTGGTCATCTTTATCCCTTTCTGCTTCTCTGCCTCATGCCAAACACTGGTGAGTATACACAAACAAGAATAGAGTCCACTTGTCAATACACAAAGGGTGTTTGTTTAAGATGAGGATAAATTTTGAGACCATCTGACAGTTCTCTCTTTGAGGATGCTTACTGCGAGGGTGAGGAAAAGGCCATGAAATCTGTCTGCTGTGTCTTGTTGAAAAGGCTATTGGTTACTTTTAAAACATAAAGCCAAAATGCTTTTTTTAAAAAAAACAGTGACAAAAAATTATCCTGGTTGTCTCACTCTAATTCTGGGGGCTCTTTTATTTTGCAAATATCGTGAGACAATACACTAGTAAAGATGAGAAGGTGACTACTTGGCGTTTGCAAGAAAAAACCAGTGTTCTCCACCCAACTCTGGATGACAAAATGTAATTCAGAAACAAGCTAAAAAAGAACTGTGGGCCACAACCTCTCATGCAGCAAGTGCAGTGGTTGAATGATTGTTTTGTTTTAGGTCAGTTGTTTTGCAATGCTGGCTTATTAGATTTGAGAATTAGGTACAACATACCTGAGTTTTTATTCCTTCAATCGTGGTCCTACTTTTCCCCAAAAACTTTCTGCCCCAATATAGGCAGTTGAGTAAAGGCTAAATTCTCCTAGCCTGCCAGTGCCACCAACAGACTGGCAGCTTCCCAGAAGGCAGAGGTGCCTAAAAACTTGTTTCACTGCCCATTTGGAAGCAGAGCTCTGCTGAAATTGAGCTCCAGGCAACTAGTCTTGGTGTGTACCATTTGGAGCTGATAATGAGTATCTGAGCTAAGTGTTTATGGGGAAAGCTCTGGAGACTTCAGACCTCATGCAAACTGGCTATACTAGGCAGCCATTTGATTTCTTTTCATAAAACCGTGCCATAAAATTAATACTTAGATCTGAAGCTTTTTGAGTATGTTGTATGCTGTTTCTTAAGGAAATCAAAGGGAAAAACAAATAGCAGTTCTGGAGAATTAGCATAAGTATATTGCATTAGGTAAGAGATCTACAGGATACTTCTGCATTGACAAGGAGGACTGAATCCTTGCACTGCTGTAGTAAGGGCATTATTTATTAGCAAGCTGATATAATAGAGCAGTGGGGGTTCTGAGTAAACTGACTTATAATTTGCTGGTTTGCATGTGAGTCTGCAGACCTCCTTTCTGGTGAACTGAAGGCATACATAGCCTCATCAGATAGATGAAGTGATGGCAGCCTTTTAAAATTCTTAGCTTTTTTTTTTTGGCTGGGTGCAACTTCTTCATAAATTCTACATCCAGTTCATTTTTTGCAGGCCGGGATGCTGTAGCTTTTGATTAACTGGGGTTTGGGTTTTCTCTTCCGTTTTGTAAAGAATCTCCATTATTAGATGCTGACACCAATTGATTACCCCACTTTATTACATCTAAGAATATATAGCCAATTAAACCCCTCTGCCTTTCTAAGGGTGAACAAGCCATGTAGACTCCTAATAGTCCCACCACAGCATGTTGTTCCTTTGTTACTAAAGCAGCAATTAACAAGTTTTTAATGGAACAAAAGCTCCCAGAGACAAGCACAGCATGATAATAGGAAGGTGTCTACTTTTTTTCTCCTCAACGTGGCAAGATCTTGTATAACCCTTCCTCCCTTCCCCCTCTTGGGTTGAACAGACCCATCAAGGTGCTCAGTGTGGGATTTTTATTCCTTTGCTATCTGCCGCAGTGCATCTAAAAATAATGATATTTACACATGTTCAATTATTAAGGAGTTCTAAAACATAAATCTGAACTGCAGTTCTGTTAAAAGCAAGAGGTGTTTTAATGTCAGTAAAGGGGAAAAATTATCTTTTCTTTTCATACCAAGATGATCTCTGTGGTGCCATTGAATTCTGCACTGTCAGGTTTTGCTGATGGAGTAATTGTTTTTTAAAGCGATTCTTTCAGTTTTTAATGTCATGTTTATGCAAATTAAAACAGAGCAAGAGAAAGAGAGGCCAAGAAGGGGACTTGTCATCTTTCCAAAATAATCTATATGATTATTTTTTAAATAAAAGTCTCAGTTGGGAAATAATTGCCTCTGTGCATGGGATTAGTAATAACTAAGTAATTTGCTATTGTTTTTCATTAAGAGAGTTCGTTTTCAGCTGAGCTATTTAAAAATCTAAAAAGTTGCCTCCTTAAGTACTGGTTATTTTTAAAGTAAATGAGATGTTCTCAGATATGTTATGGAATGCAAAACACATCTTTTTTTCCCTTGTGAACTTCAACCTGTCTGGGCTTAATTTTGTGCTTTGGTGCATGCTAGGTATTTTTAGATCCGAAAGAAACAGGACTGTTGGCATCTGCATTACTGGGGAGCCCTAGCATCCTGGTCTAATCTTAAATGCCCCTTCTGCGTGGGGAAAGGATGGGCTGGGGGGTGGCTGGCTGGGAGAAAGGCTGGTACAGGGGTCAGTTCTCCGAAGTGAAGGAGGAGCCCTGGGGTAGATCATCAAACTCCTCTGTATAATCCATGAATGATAATACTGTTGTCCTTTGTCTGTCTTGTTTGAAAATGCAAATTTAGGATGGCTCAATCTGTCTCCCACTGAGTGGCTGGACAGTGTCTGCCTTGGTCTCAGGAGGTAGGCGTAAAGAGGAGGAGAGCTTGCCAATTTGGAAAGTTCATGACCATAAATATGTCCGTTTTCTCACAGTGGAAAGTAAAGTTTCTATCTAGGAAAGTGTTGTGTTTTAATTTTTAAGGATAAGATGTCACGGGAGATGCACGTGGGCGTTTGTGGTATAGCCCATAATCTGTGTCCTTTGGAAAAGACTGTAACTGTGAGAGACCTACACTAAAACTGGAAACCACGTCAAATCTGACTAATTTCAGGCTGTGCTGTGAACTTAGATCGTGTTGGGAAGTTGTGAAGAGAATCTGTCCTGAGCTTTGAGAAGAGATTTCAAATTAAAGGTTTGCATGACCGTGCACCGAATTGGTGCATCTCCACATATACCTGGATCTGAAAAGGTGCTGCTTTGCTTGTTTCTGGTTTATTTCTCAAGGAAGTCCTGTAGGAAGCTGGTGCAGTCCCTCAGTACTGCTGGTGTACCCATGGTTTCTTTTAATTTTGTTGTAGTTTATTTAATTTTTTATATATATTTTAAGCTAGAAAATAGTAACTGACTCTAAAGAATTTGGCAAAAACTTTGGCCTGCAAACTTTGTCAAAACTTAGATTCACTATGGAAGCTCATGACTTGAAGGTCATTTCTTACAGTTCATTAAAAATGTATCTGTCAATGCAATTAGTCCAGGGTGGGGGAAAAACAGGGACTCATTTCTTTTGGATAGTAGTGTCCTCTGCTCTGGGCTCTTGTCTTCATAAGCAAGTGCTTTATCAGTACGTAGGAAAAAAGGCTCTTGCACTTCAGTGCTGTCACTTTGGAGTGATGCTTGAAATGCTTTACCAGTCCTGTAGCTGCAGCAAACAAAATGTTAGCACAGTGAGAGACTAGAATAAAACATAAGGTATAATCACACCCTTGTAAAATAACTGATGATACATCTTCATTGGGAACTCAAGCTATATTATCTCCAAAATAGTACAGTACTACAGAATGAGAGAGGATCTCGATGTGAATTTTAAATGGAAATTTTCTGCTTGTCTTTAGTCTTAGTGATGGAAAAGTCAATTTTAAGCCGAAGATGTATCGCAGGGTGTGTGTAGAAAGATGAGTGACGGAGAAGGTGCACTTCTGCCTGCCCTTGCTCATAAGGTATTAAGAGGGAGTCAATTATAATGGAGGACAACAAATTGAAATTGAGAGGAACTGCCTGCACCATTAACCAGTGTGACTCTCCAGGGCTGTGTATGCAAGTCTAGAGAAACTCTCAAGAAGAATTTTACATCAGTGAGCAGATTTATCTGGCAGTATCAGTCCCTGGTTCTATAGGACTGAGTATGGTGAATCAAGCACCCTGTGACAGGAGAAAAAAGTTATGTATAAACTGATTATCTTGTGACTCTGTATACCTGTGTTTCTCACCCCTAAGAACTCTGCCTACCTGCAGCAATTGAGTCTTGTTGTTCCTGTATTGGTTTGCGGCGTAAAGTGATCATGTAACTTCAGACTATCATGATGGTAGGGCAGCGAGAGCCTGTGATCAGGCTAGCCTTCTCCTAAAGCTTGCATGGGATGTATGGAAGTCAGGCAAGCTGACCTGCCATGAAACATGCATGCAAACATGTGCTCTGCAGCTTAAAACATCTCCTTGAGCATCCCGTGTCATGGTTTATCCACAGTCTCCTGTGCAAGGAGAACTTGCATTGGGTCCCATATTCACAAAAACCAACAGACCTTTGCTCCTGAAGAGTGCGCTGGCCCACTGAGCGCATGCAGGTGGGAGGTGTGAGCCCACGAGTAATTTTTATCAGATGTTTCCTTTGCAATAACACTATTTGAGGTCATTTCAATAACTTGATACACCTGTGCTTTTCTTAATAGGCTGTCAAACCATTTCAAACTGTCCACATCTCCCTCTGTACAATGGGATATACAAAATCATGGTAATGCCGTTTCTGAGAGGAACAAACTGCTGTCAGATTCCCCTCCATATTCTCAAAGAGCAAGCGTACAATTGCAAATCCATTGAACTGCACTCCATTATCTCTTATTAATGGGAAATTGTCCATAAATTGCTGAGGCGTGACTGGTTTCTTTTCCCCAACACAGCTGCAGTCTCTTTATCCTGTGATATTCCAGCCTCTCAAAAATAAAAAGAAAAAGCGGTGTGTGGGGGTGGGAGGGATGGGAGGAGGGGGGCTTGAAACCACTCGCAGCGGCATCTTCCAGCAGCCCCTGGCAGACGAGCTTCTTCCCTGCTGCTGAGCTGGCGCAGCATGGGACCGTGGCTGGGACTGGCTTCCCAGCAAAGGGGTGGAAAAGGGAGATGAGCAACAAGCAGGGAGATACAAAAGTAAAAGCACAAAAAAGGAAAGAATTTACCATGGCATGGTGAACATGAGGTTATACGAAGAAAAACTGTTCTGTTTGCAGCACTGTAGTGGACCACACACCCATTGGCAGGATGCCCTTTCAACAACACCGGCTTCCCCTCCTCCTCTTCCTGATACTCCTCCTCGTCACAGAGGAGCGATGGGTGTGGATGAGCTCAGAGAGTGACACAGGGCTTGCCAAGGGCTGTGGAAAGTTCCCTCTTACCTTTTATATCCGATCTTGTACCAGCTAGGAATGAGAAACCAATTTGATGGTTGGATTTCCAAAGGGCTCAGTGCTCCTTGGTACAGAACAAAAAATCTGCCACAAACATCCCAGGAGGAGATGCTAAAAACTGAGAGTGTCTAAATCTGGCCCAGGGCTGCTGTTTTTGATGGCTCAGTGCTGATTGAAGGGGGAGGATGGCGGAAGGTATGGTAGAAGGGAGGCTGGGCTGGGCTGGGCTCTTAAATCGGGACACGGCACCAAGATATGTTGAAGTTGGGTCTTGCAGTGATCAGCATGGCAAGCCCAGTTTGTCCTTTACGTTTTAGACCCCCAAGAGATATCTGCCCAAACTTTGTGCATCTATACAGGCAACACAAATACTTCTGAATTGCAGGAGACACGGGGCAGGGCAGAGGCCTAGGTGCGTTCAGTGCCCTATCTGCATGATCCCTTTCCTCCTGTCATGTTAGGATGAGGAAATGAGCTACCTTGTGTGGCGAGTAACAAAAGGCCATACAGTTTTCCCTGTGTTAATTATACTACAGACTGTTTAATTCTGTAAACGAGCTTCTTGGCAGGCTTTCAGAACAATTACACAACTCCCTCTCCTGCTCTCTGCGATAGCGTCAAGAGCAGCTCAGATGTGAAGCTGATGAGCCTCAGCACCATCCATCTCATGGTGGAAGTCTGATGAGGCCCTCTGTCCTGCTAGCGTGCAAAGCAGGGGCACCCTGCAGGGCCCCTGAGCTTATGCGCCAGGTTGGTGGGACTAAATCGTGTGGAAGGAGAGCAAAGACAAGGGGAGCTGTGCAATGCAAGCCACAGTCAAGTTAGGGAAGAAATAAGATCTGATTAATGAGATGCATGGGCTAGAAATGTTTAAAGTGAGATGTTTAATTAAAGGCATGCTCGCTAAAGCCGTTGGAGAAAGTCTCTGTCACTGTCCCTATGGGCTTTGGGGTGGCTGTCTAAGTCTTTGAGGGACTTAAGTTGTACGTCTCCCTTGGTCGTTGGCATGTGGCAGAGTACGAGCAAGTCATCTGTTTGTGGCTCAGCCTCTTCACATGTTGAAAGGAAATAGTGATCCCAGCCTCCTTGTGATCAGCTATAGAGAGAACCAGCAGGTATCATCAACATGAAGCAAGGAGAAAAGACAGCAGCCTCTGGGACTAATGTATAAGGGACCTGGACTAGGTCTTGGCTAGGCTTGATAGGGAATTACTTCTGTTAAATAAAAGGTCTGTGCTGTTGAAGGGTATGGCCAACAGCAAATTAGCGTTTGTGTAATTGCATAGTGAAATATGATCAGGACATGAGCAGGAGTGTTACCTCCAGGTTCCCATGACGACTTTTCACTACAATAAATGTTACAGAACACAAGGTACCGTGAGCGCGAGGTTGCTCACCCACTAATTACTGTGCTCTGAACTTCTTGCCTGAGGTCTGCAATGCAAAACATACTGGAAAAAATGTCTTTAATTTCTCTTTTTCTTTTTTTTAAGTGGCAATACAACTTTGTGTACACTGTGCACCAGCTCTTCTTTCTGCCAGAAAAGTCCAATGCAATTTGTGAGGTAGCAAAATAGAACCAGTCATCCGAAGTACGGTAGAAAATATTAGTGTTTTATGAGGATGCTCAATAGCGATGAAAGGGTTCTAGAACTTGCTGAAGAAAATTATGGCATTGAAGAGAGAAGTGGGTTTTAGTCCTTTGATACATAAGCATTTATAATGCAAAATAATAGAGGTCTTTTCCCCAAAGGATATGTGAATTCCATTACATCCTATTACTTGCTATAAATTTAATATAAGAAATCCTTTATTTAGAATGACATGTAGAGATGGATATTTATGAACCAGATTCTTGGCTATTTTGTATCAACATTACATCAGTTGAAAGTTTGTCCCTTAAGTGCTACTTATTGATCAATTTATTTTTTTTTATTATTTCCCCCCAGTTGTCTGTTTTCTTTTGTGTTACATATGGACTTCCCCTGTGCGCCAAGCCTGGCTGGAGACTGATTGTGGGGAGATATTAAATAATTTAGTGCCTGGGATTCTAGAAATCAGGGCTCGGGCTGAGCCCAGCTGTTGAGACAACTGTCACTTCCCGCTTGCATTTTGTGACATATTATAGAATGCTACTTCTCTGTGCAGCAATTTTGTCATTATTCAAGATAGAAAGAAAAAGGGGAAATCCATTACAAGCCAGACTTTGTTATGACACAAGAGAAGAATCCCCTGGGAAGTTAGATTAAATTCTCTTTGAAAATAAAATAAAAATGCCACCATCCTTGACAACGTTGGATTTATTATATATTTATATCAAACTCTAGGTATGCTCCTTGTCAAAGCTTCTTTAGATGCTGCGATATGTGAGACAAAGCAAATCGTTCCTTGAGTCATTGAAAGGGAAGTTTATTACTGAGTTGGAATTAAAAGATTTGAATAAGAACCGAAATCGGCGGTTTCATCACCTAGTTGGAGGCTGACTGCTGGCTGCCTGTGTGAGCCACTTGAAACCGCTCAGCTGTGAAGTTAGTACGTACAGGCAGAGGTGCGTGCTATGAACTTGTTGTGTTTTACAGGGGTTTAAGCAAATGTTTTATTCCGCAACTGGAGTGAACTCAAAGAGCAGCTCAGTTAGCAGATATGGCTCATCTGACAGATGGTAACTTGCTACACCTTACTAACTAAATTGCTCTTGATTGCCTACCCATATCTTGAAACAGAAAAATGCCATTTTGTATGATTAAATCCCAGGGACATTGTGCATGTTTGAAAATTTTTCTACAGCTAGTCCCAGTCCTACAAGGCATGCTCACCTCCGATTAACTCATGTCGTAGCTACTTGGCATATTTTAAGGTTACACTGCAGGCATGAGAAATTGAAATTAATGGAAAGACTACTTTCCTCAACTGTGCATTATCCGAGATTGCATGTCTCAGAAGTACTGGCTGATTCATCTTTGTGATCTGCTCCCAGAGGTTAGGTGTATGCATATGAGGAAAATGGAGTGGTTGTCATCATGAGTGAGTGAATTTCCTGCAGGAAAACTTGCAGAAGGAAGGGGGAATGAATTGCAAATGGCATCAGGTTAGAAAGGGGAAAACAAGACATTCAAAGAGGATTAGACACCATCTGGAGAAGATGCGCCCATGTTGGATATCTGGTCTTTCCCAGGATCCTGGACATGGCAGGGATCGATGTGCAGAAAGTAGCTACCTATGTAAAATATAGCTACGTACAATGAGATTGCTTGTAACAAACATGCAAATAAATGCTGGATGCTAGGCGTGTCTTTGCAGTCAACAGTATTAGAGACGGCTGTGTCTTTAGATCTGTGGGAAATCTTTGTGAGATTGTCAGTTTGATTTGCTTCAAGGAAGTTAGTTGTGAGCCCCAGAAAGCAGGGGAGCAAGAGGTTTTTCTTGCTTTTATGCTATTTCCACTATTCAGGAACAATAATGCCAGAAAATGAGACCGTGTTATTTTATAATTCCCAGATGTGGTGATAAAAAGCCTGTGGGGGAAAACAATCCATGAAAACATATAAACGGTAAGCTCCAGAGAGACGCCTCTGAAATAGGAGAGGAAGAAAAGTGCATGTTCATTGTGGGAACGGGTATATTGGCCAGAAGGGAAGAGGAGTGAGGGGAGAGGAGGAGGAGAGTAAGGAGGTTTAAGAGAAAGTTGAAGAGAATGAAAACTGAGGAGACGTGAAAGAGGTTACCTGTGTAAATCAAAGAAGAAAGGAGACTTAAGGCTTCTTAAAATAAAATACTTCTATCCCCAAAGTTTTCCTTCCCTACATTGAAAAGCTTATGAAAGATTCTGGTACTAGCTGTGAATTTAGCTTGAAGTCCCTGATTCTAGCACTTTGAGAGAGCATAAAGATTCATTTAAAATCTTTTATTCCTTTTGATGCAATAAAACCTGTATAGTACTTTCCTAAATGAGTACCCATTAAAGGGACAAAGCTATGAAAGAGTCATTTCCCACTAAATATGAAATCCAATAAGGTTTATTACCTACCATTTAGTCAATGGCAGAAACCTATGAAGTATATGAAGAAGTTTCCAATCACCAAATCATTTGTCTCCTCGAAGATGTACAGCACGCAGTATATCCAGCTCTTCCCCTCCTCCATAGGTCAAACATAGCATCAGATTTGTTTATGCGCCATTTAACTTTCTTATATCTTATATGACATTATAACTTTGTCTTTTATCTTCCCACCACTACAGAAAGCATAAATTCAAAAGACCGCTTGACCCTGCGGTGCACTTGACAGCCAAGCCTCCCTACACAGTCTCTAGCTCCACAGGCACTCAAGGGGAGCAGCAAGCCATTTTTTTCCTCTATTGCTTCTGCTTATTCAGCAGCATTGATTAAAAAGCTGTTTCCTGTTTATATAGGTCTGCAGGAATTGGCAAATATGAAATGTTAACAAAGTCTCTACATACAGCATATCAAATGGGACAAGGGTGAGGGGGTGCTGCTATTTTTGATCATACGAAGGAAGGGAAGCTGCCAAGGTGGTGTTTGGTGGAGACGGCAGCCACACCACCGCTTGGCTGATGGCAGGCTCGTTTGGGATGAGTGGTCAGAGGGCCGGATCAGAGCCAAGCCACGAACTTTTGCTAGGGCAAGTTCTCCTCCTAGTCTTGCTCGGGTGGAGATGGTCTTGGTAGAAAGACTGATACCAGTGGCTGAGGCCTGAGGAACATGACACGCAACTGTTCCCCAGATCTGTGGCCAGGGCTGGCTGCAGGAGGAGGAGGCGAGAGGATAAGAGTGGTTGTGTGCCACCCCCTTCCACCCCAGCCAAGCTCGGTCTCCAAACTGAGATTTCTGTTCTGATGGTGGAGAGCAGAGTTTTGAGAAACAGAGGAGTCGTTGCTTTTGGTGGCTAAATTCCTTGTAGGATTTTTCAAAAACTTGAAGCAGATAATTGCTGGTACACCTCCCTTTTGTCTTTGTGAAATGGGGAGAATATTACTTCCCTGCCCTGTAGCACCACGATGAAGATATACACACTAGGGATATTGCAAAGTCTAAGATACGGCAGTAGCAGGGAGATCTACACAAAACTTGCTTGGGGCAAGCCATTTTAAGAACAGCCTGTCAGTGCAGCTAGTAGGATATTTCCCATGGTGTTTCTAGGTTCACAAAATCTTTGTTACCGCTTATAATTGATGTTGACACTTAGCACCACAAGCTCTATTCCTGGAAGCCAACCCCACTTTTTAGCTGCTTTTATGGTATGGAAAGGGGAAAGTAGTATAGGATTTACTCTATCCATCATCTTGAACAATGAGATTAAGTGAAATTAAAAGCCTCTTTCTTTAGACTGAAATTTGTCCACATTCTTTTGGGTCTCTTGAGTAGTGGCAGAGGAAAACTCTAATACATGAAAAAGTAATAGTAACTTTTTTGAAAAGGCAGAGAACCTCTAGGGTTGATGTTTTATGTAATATTTAAGTAGTGATGGGGTTTAATATTGACAGGCATTCTCTACTTTGTTCTTAAAAAGGAAAGAATTTATAAAGGCTTTTGGATAGAAAGAGGGAGAAAAAGCCACAAATAGCCTTTATCTCTGAAGCTATTTGGAGTTGACTTGATTCTGATTTAACTACAGAATTCAGAAAAAAACTCTTTTATGAAAGTCTGCACTGGAGGACAGTATTTGAAACTTTGCATCAGGAAATTACACTTTTGGGGAATTACATTTTCTATAAAAAATGAGATAAATACAATTTTCTAATATTTTCCAGCATATTCCACTCACAAGCTACCACTCTGTCCTGCTGCCCAGATGTGGGCTGACGGGCACCTTCTGAGAGCTATGGGGCATAAAAAACTGGGGTTTTTTTTGTCTTACTAATTCAGGAGGCTGTCAAAAAGCAAGCGGATACACAATTCTCCACCTGTATTTTATGGAACTGTCCTGATTCTTGGGTTGTTGGGGTATTTTTTTTTAATATCTTTTATTCCTGGCTTCCTGCTTTGATCTCGGGGAAAAAGGATATACATGCAGCAATTCACAGCTTAGTCTGCTGAGCAGGGGAGATGGGTGGGCAGTCCATTCTCACCTTGACAGGCCCTTGCAGAGAAACTCCCGCTACTGTTAATGGGAGCTGGTGACACACATGAAAGAACGAATTTCTTTCCAGGGTGTTAGTTTTTTTGGTTTTTTGTTGTTTTTTTTTTATTTCAAATGCTGTTGTCAGACAATGCAATAAGAGGATTTGCATGGTAATATGATGGCTGATGGATTTCTTGCAATAAAATCCAACAAGCTGGTTTATGAGGTACTTTATATATTTCTTATTTGTATTATAGGAGCAGCAAGGAGCCCGGGGATATGTCTCTGCTGTATGAAACTCTTTGCATATATGTTACAAATAGTCATGCTCTGTATATTTTCTGTCTGCTGGCGTTGGTTTTCTCTCTCTCTTCTCACTTACTGTGAAGTAAGCGCATATAAAGGCAACGCATTTGTATGATGTTATTCATCGCTGTTTGTCCTGTGATAATTTGAAAAATCAAACGATATCAAAGATGCATGTGAGCACGTTTCACTCCTGACAGGAAAGACTCACGAAAATGGATGTCACGTCACGAAATGACATGAAAAAGGAATCTGATTTGAATAATAAAATACTGTATTTTTTTCCTAAAGCACTGGTTTTCACACTAATGCGAGTGAGCCACATGTGCAAGCATTCAGCCCTCATTCTGCTTGCCAGTACCAGGGAAGGTGTGATAATTTTGTCATCTGTGCCGCTTGGTTTTCCTGTGTGTTAGCTTTGCTTCTAAATTAGACTCCACACAATTAATGGCTCAAAAATAATGTGATAAATTGGTTAGCTCATAATTTTAAGAGAAAGAAAAACAAAAAAAAACCCAACAGATTTAAAGGTAGTTCTGATTCTCAGCTGCACAACTCTAGTGATCTTTTTAAAATTTGATTTTTTTGCTAGAAAGTGATGCATTTTCTCTGAAGACAATAGGTCTATTCTGATTTACATCAGCTTACGATCTGGCTCTGGCTAACTTATTTTTTGCCGGAAAGCAATGTCTAATTTATTTTGCTTAGAAATGAATTAGAGGAAGAGTATTTGGTTCTGGGAAGAGGGGGAAGTCTCTGTAAGGAGAGGGAAATGTGGGTTCGAAGCATGATCTGCTGTCTTCTACTTTCCTGCCCCAAATATGTATCTTTATATATATAATTACCAGGAAGGAAAGGATAACAACAGATGTAAAAAAAAAAAATGCTACGGAAGATTGTATGATTATCCCGGTAGGAAATAAATTAAATTTATGCATGAATTATGCACATAGCACTATATTTAAGAAAGTAAATTTTAGGGAATTATAAAATTGAGTGGGCCAGGTCCACTGGGAGGAAGCAGTGAAAATGAAAGGGGTTGGAAGAAGGCTGGAGTATGCTAAGCGGAGCGGTAATTAAAGCAGAACAGGTCTTAGTTCCTTTGGAAAAATGGAAATTAGAAAAAGAAAAAGAGAATAAACCCTGAAGAAGAAGAAAATCCACAAGAGAGGAGAGTGACATTTCACAGGGGAGTACTCGAGAGTTGAAAGCAGAAAGCAAGTGCTGGGAATTGAGGAGAGCTGGCAGGGAAGCAGGGGAAGGAACAAAATAGAAAGCTTGAGTAGTCAAAAAGCAGAGCAAAACAAGAGCAAGCAAAATGGGGAATTTCATTGTCATGCTCTGAGTGGCCCTCGGAGCTGCCAGGCTGTGCCTCAAACACCCAGTCCTGTACAGACCCTCCGTGCCTGTTCAAACTGCCTCCAAAAGTCTTATTTCATCCTACCTCTACTGGTCGAAGGAGATGGTAAAGGAACTGGGGAGCATAAGGATCTGCTTTTTTACATGAAATATGGAGGGAAAGGAGAGGGTGCAGGCTGTGAATCAGGCACCAAACCAATATGAAGTGAGCATCTAATGGGCGGACAAGGACTTCTTTAGAAAAATGAAGCACTGAGGCTGCATGCAGCAGTGTTCCTCCTGAGGCTCTTTTGGAGGGCTTAAGAAAGGCTTGTGAAATACTGTAGTTAAATCAAGTGAACCTTTCCTGAGGGATTGCCCAGCAAATTATTGCGCTGTTTCTCTTTGGGATGGAGAGTTGGGCTGGACTGGGAAGTCGCGGTGAGAGAGAAGTAGCCTTTAGTCTGCTTTGCCTTTTTTTTTTTTTTAATAGAAAACCTTCATTAATGAGGCCAAAAACTTACTAAAAAGCAAGTCAATATTGCTGTTGAATAACACAAACCAGGATGTACCGAAAAAAAAAAACCAGAAAGAACAGAAAATATGTACAAATTATTAAGAAATTTAAGCTGGAAAATGGGAAGCGATGAATTCTTTAGGGGCAATTCATCAATAGAGAAAGAGGGACCCAGAGAGACACGTCATTTCTCTGTAGCCTAAGCCTGAATTTGCAATGCAGAAACCTTTCTCTAGCACAAGTGAAAATGCCAGATGCCAAAGGACAGCTGAATGTTCGAGAGGCCCAAAGCCTCAGCACTGAAGACAACTTTTTCCAAGGAGCTATGTGGAAGCAGGGACAGTGGCCTTGGGAGTGACAGCTCACGCTGCACTTCAGTCCCCATGCCGAGAACTCCCTTGGCGCTGTCTGGAAGCACCTAGTGTTTCTCGGGTCAGGACTTACATGTGTTTGTTTTGCAGCAGGATGTGAAGGAAAGCTGACACAGAATGAAAACTGGGAGGATTTCAAAGAGGAATAAAAAGGATTGAGGCTATAGATGAGGGCATAACTAGATGTTTTCGAGAGAGAAAATCTGACCTGCAGGTAAGAATAAAGAAGTCTTAATTCTTCTAAGTGTCGTAACTAGTAAGGACAGTGTGACTTAAGGCAGTAGGAGCACATATGGAAGCTATAAAATGGAGATGACCATATCATTCGTGACAAAGGTCTTACAAATATTCATGCGCTTCATGGGTCAGTGCTGGGCAGAAAAGGAACATGTTACGATCTACCAGATGTCTGTTTATTTTCTTTATTATCCAAAGATACATCCTTAATATAGAAGGATAAAGCCTGTGGCAGGTAATGGCATCTTTCCCATGCTCTCTGGCAGGCAGGGAGAGAAAAGTGCCCTTCTGGCATCCCCATGCCTGGACAGATTCCACCTGAACCCATCAGACTGCACAGGGCTTCAGGGAGGACCTTAGACGCGTCCTGAGCAGCACTGGTGGGGTAGAGAGGTGCCTGGCCAGGCCATCCGATGCCTCCCATTGCCTAGGATATAGCTAAGGGCCTCTTGAGCTTTTGGGGAAAGCAGGAAAGGATGGCATTAGGGATAGTGCATCTTGAAGGCAGATCAGACCAGCAACTAAGTTATGTTGTGGTCCTGTTTTTGGCATGGCTGAGGACAAGGATAGGATGCTCCGACTCACAAGCTCTGGCAGGTGAAGCTGGGAAAATTACAGAGGTTTCCATCTCGAGCTGTCTGCTCCGCTTTTCTGTTGCATTGATTTCTGCTGTGTCCGTATGTGGGACTGTGAGTGGTGAGGGTTGAGGGCTCAGACGTGCCACTAAATCTGCCTGAGTATTTAGCTGCAGCAGCTGAAGAGGTTGTCATTCCTACTGCCATGAGCTGACAACCTCTTCATCCTTGCTGGTTAAACTTTCAGGGACTGCAACTATGGTTAATCCCTGAGTAGAAGAGAGAGTGTTGGACATCACTAATGCTGCCCTTGCCCTTTCTCTGGATGTTCTCAGGCAGCCCTGAGTACCATCTTGCCCCTACACTGAGTGCCCAAGTGCTTACTTTCTATTGGGAAACACCTACCTACCGACCTCCCTGAGTCCTGGGAAGCCTCAAGGATTTTTGTTTTGCTGAATTGTTTGCCTGCTTCTTTTGACCTCTGACTAAGTGAAATGAAATTGTTGCTGTTGGGAAATAGGATTGGATGCTACAGCTGGCCTTTAGAGACACCACCTGCCTCTTTTTCTTATCCAAGGTGCCCTGTGTTTCTGAGGCTTCCCTGGCTGAAAGTCACAATTGTTCACAAACTTGCAAGATTTTGCTTTGTGCAATACAGTTCTGTAATTCTGTATTCTTCACTTCTGTACCTCTGTATTTCAATAAGACATGTTGGTTCTAGCATATAAACTGTGGAAAGCATTGCTGTGCCCATATGTACATCCAACTTACATGTACGTATGGATGTACATAGACATAAGTGACATTCATTAGATCCAGATTTTAGAAGCCCTCAACATTTGGTGTCAATAGTGCCACTTACTGATAAAGTCTTCCAAAATTAGTATTGAACGTAAAAAACGTAGATCAGGTTTTAGGTTCTGAGTGTGCTTCCAATCCGACTGTGAGCTGTTCTGAGCAAGGTACATCAGAGTAAAAATAATTTCTTTGGAAAAAAAGAAAATAGCTTGACATGTATATATTGTTTTTAAAAAAATAATACATATAGGTAGGAGGGTATAAAAAGTAGTTTTAAACCAACTTTCTTATAAATCAACCAAAGCCCTAATAAGACAACTGTGCAAGTAATTGTTCTGCACATCCAGCAGTGTTGTGCTGCTTTTGATGTTTACCTCAATTTCTTCTTCACCTTTTATTTCAGTCTGCAATTAACACCTATAATGAAAAAGAAGGAGATGACGTGCTGTTGTGAAATTCTGGTGTTAATTAAAATTATTAACAATTAGAGAAAAATAAGGAAGGAGGAGGAGGAAATAATGTTTTGCATATTCTTTATAATGAAAGTGGACTAAAGCACAGAGACCCTGTTTCTAAAGCGCTCACTTCAAACTCAATTTTGAAATTTGCCAAAAGAAGTTACAGTGAAATTCCTTCTTTTTAGGAGGGCTGGCATCCCCCATGCTCTCTTCAACAGCATTGAGGTTTGGCAAGGCCTTTGTATAGGGCTGAATTTAATTTCTGAATGAATTACCCTAATTTACAGAAGAACAATAGGAGAAACGAGCTCTGGCAACAATAGAGAAGGAATGGGAGTGTGATTCATCTTAGCAGAGTGAGCATTTGGGATTGGATGAAAGTCTCATTCAGAGAGGAATAACACAAAATGGCCCTGGGTTTCTTATGAGAGCAGTTCATCCGCCAAGCTCTGACACCGTGCTTGCTGAGAACATCACAGCGACAGTTAGCCCACGTCTGTGATCCTTGGGGAGCCTTGTGAGTGCTTGGGGCTATCGCTGCACTCGCAGCCTCAGGCACTGAGATCCTTGCCTACGGCTTCCACCAAATAGGTGCTTGGCATCTAAATATCCCCTTGGATGCCAGCCCAAATCTGTTTTGAAAATGAGTGCTGGCCTCCCAACATCACTGCAGAACTTCCAAAAGTTCTACCTGTGTTGCATAAAATTAATTTTGAGGTGCTTTTCAAGAATATACTTGAAAAAGATCCAGCAAACAATGCTGGAGAAGAGCAGCACTGTTCTTCATCTGTGTGCACCCACCAGTGATGTGGGTGCACATAAAAAGTGGCAACCTCTCTGCCGTGTCCTTCTGTATCCCATGGAGTGCTGTCAGCCATACGACAAAGTAGCTGTCACTTGTTTGGTGGTATTTGTGAGTGTTTCATCCATTACACACAGGGTGGGAAGATGAGAAACAGCTGGAAGCCAGCTCAGTACCTTGGGATATTACAGGGAAATGCTTTGGAGCAATATTTCTATATTCAATTTCTTATGAAAGTTATTACATTGGTGATATTAGAGAGTATGACTAATTACTTCCCCTCAGAGAAGCTATTATTCAGGAAGGGTCATTAGTTTCCTACTCAGTGTAGATGCTGGCACATGATGTGGGAGAGAGGGATATTTCTTGGTCTCAGACATCCTCCAATGGCTTTCAAGATGTTACCTGCAGTTACACTTTCCACGGGAAATCCCATAAAACAGGTGTTCTCAAGCTGAACAACGCCAGAGTTTGGAAGAGGCTGTCAAGAAAACCCTGAGAGGTTCCAGGTCTCTGATTTTAAGTAATCTCTACAGATTCGAATCAGTCAAGCTAGTGATGAAAACCACGTTGTTTTCCCGAAGAGGGCTCTTATAACTATGTTAAAGCCTCTCGGGGGCTGAAGATCGTTACCCATCCTTACAACTTTAAGACTCTCGGGGATCAAGAAAAATAAGCCTGATGCAAACTGTCTGACCCAAAATTAATTGCAGTGGATGGAAGCAGAAAATCTGTCAGAGAAATGAATCCCACAGATTTGTGACTTAATTTTTTTCTTCCCTTTTCTTAGCTGCTGGGTTTGTTTCTACTTTATAGCATGTTGGCTTTTTTACCCACATTTTTAAGCTGTTCTTTGTGACAAATTTTCGGCTTGTTTTCAATCTAAGTAACCAATTTCCTCCTTTTGGTGCCATGGCATCTTTCACTGGTGAATTAGACGTGGCTGTTGAGAATTAAAACCCTCAATGTCCTTCCCTTGAGACCTATAACTTGGTTTTGAATCAATCATTACTTAGTTGAAAAATTCCTCTTCAGTGAGAGTTCAGGTAAGGACAAGAAAAGTCCTCTGAACTTGAACATTTCTCACATCAGCAAGTAAATTAGTCACCTAATCTTTCCAGATCTTGCTGATGAAGAAAGACGTTACTGAAGAACTGAAAAACTCATAATCCCTAGCGTCTTAATCCTCACAGTTTGCAAGAGAAGTAGAAAGTTAGGGTTTTTTTCCTTTTAACTTCCCAGAGCCCGAGTAACATGTTTCAGGTCTCTTAGAGAATTGGCTTTTAAATTTAGGATAGTTTAAGCCTAGGAACAAGGTCAGTCCAACTGCTGCATTCATCTTTTTAAGATAATACTTCAGCTTCAAATGTCTAACCTAGTAAGTATGGCTGTGGAAAAAAAAAAAAAAAGTTGTTTTCATGACATTTTAGAAATGAGTAATAAGAGAGGAGGAGGGGAAAAAAAACCCAGGAAAATGCCGGCTTTATTGTGTGGATTTTTCTCCCTACTCTTGAGGACTTAATTTTGATATTTTTAATTTCTCAAACTTGGAGGTGGAGGGTCCTCATAGAAGTATTTCTGAGCATCTCTTCTGAGCATCCTCCTGGGAAGGCCATGGCGATTGCAGGTGGTGTGTGCTACACTCCATCGTAGACTCCCTTCGGGGTGAGTGATGCAAGAAGACTGAGTATTGGCCAAGTAAAGCATGACTGCTGGACCTAATGTACCCTTACACTGTCCTCTAGTATTT
Source organism: Stercorarius parasiticus (assembly GCA_013396915.1). Lineage (NCBI taxonomy): Eukaryota > Metazoa > Chordata > Aves > Charadriiformes > Stercorariidae > Stercorarius > Stercorarius parasiticus. Next base: position 127,272 of record VWZL01002255.1, on the reverse strand, counting down.
TACTTGGACCAACAGCCTCTTCTGGACCTTGTGATTCTGGTGGAAATGTTGTGGTGATTAGCTGGAGGTTGCAGCCTTGTGGTTTTGGGGCAGAAAGCATCATGTAATCACTCCCTGACCTGCCCCAGTGCAAATGCAACCCAAGACCAGCGCTGCTGGGGCCGCCTTGGATCACTCTCGGTGAGAAATACAGTGTTTTGCATCTGTAGCTGTGAGTCCAAGGCTCTGGTCTGGCTGCGTGCCAGATGTGCTTCATGTATGTACTCATTTAACCCAATATAAATATAGAGAAATGGTGGGAAGGAGCTGTCAGTTGCAAAGAAAGGGGGAAGACTTAGTGGGGGTTGGTGGCACTGTTGACAGCCTAGCTAAAGAGCTCATCTGCATTTCCCCCCTGCCCTGATTTAATACCATTTCTGAGCCCTGCCTCCAAAGGATGATTTCTGCTTCATCAGAGGCAGAAGCAGGAGAGGCTTCAGCTTGCTTTGCGTTGTACTCTGAGCCAAAAAATAAATAAAAAGAAAAGAAAGGGGAGTGCCTGTCAAACTAATACCTTTGTGCGTTATTAGGGATGATCTGGCAGATGCTGTGTGGGAAAACCACCTCGGATAATAGACTTTGGGTGGGCTTAGCTAAGGCTACAGGGAAGTGTGGAAGCCCAAACAGACTCTGTAAAACATAATAATAATAGAAATTAGAGATTTTCACCGACTAGTCTGTCCTGTATTTGGAAAATAATATCTTTTTCTACCTAGCTCATCAGACAAGCAAGTTCAAATTCACATTGCTGCAGACACTGATAAATGAAATTCATCCTGACAACATATGGAAATTTATTTGTGATTTTTGGTCCTGGGCTGACAGTCTTCCAGGGAAGTTTCTTGCAGCAGCCAATGAGTTGACAGTGTAGCCCGGTCCTGCGATAACACTAATGTGCCAAAAATGCCCCTGGGGTGGGCTCTCCTCCTTGGTGGGCTCTGGGAAGCACAGCCTCCCTCTCAGGGCCCGGGAGGGTTTGTCACAGCAGCAAACTCTCTCCCAGGAAGTCCCAGATTGCAGTCCCTTCTTGCCCAAAAAGGGAGGAGGAGTCCAGAAGGGAAGAAAAACCATGACCCTAATTCTCCACATTATCCAGTGTTACCCCAGAAATAGGGTTAGCAAGGAAGGTCAGCCAGCTGAGATATACCACGTGTGATACGGCCTTCCCCCTAAACAATGTCTATATGGCAGGCTATCGTGCTGAGAGACGTTATCCCACTGGCCTTTGGGTGGGCTGGGTTCATGGGGTAACTCAGTCCCAAATGAAGCCAAAGGTAGGGTCAATGCCTGGATGAGTGTAGCCATGGGGTATGAGCTGCACATGTATAGACTGTAGCATGTTTTCCAAGCTCTGAAAAATAGCCAGTGCACGCTCAACAGATTTTAAATCTACTCTACTCATGTTCTCAAGGACTGGATCAGGTCATCCTTGATCAGTTTTGATTGACATATCATTCAAGTAAAAATTGCTTTTCGTGGGACAGGAGAAGAAACCCTTCAGAATCAGGCTCCTTGCCTGAAATATGAATGTCTGATTTACTTATAAGCGTCCTGAAAACTCAAGAGGTTGTGACAGAGCTAAGGGGAAAGTCCCCTAACTGACCTTTGCCCTAGCAAAGCCATCGTAGACAAAATTGATATTGGCTCAAGGGAGCTGTACATTAGTGAAATGTAACGTCAGTTCAGATCTCATCACGTCATGCCATTAAAAAAGAAAAGAATCAATAAGTTACTCAGATGAAATAAAAAACAAAAAAAGTAATAGCAGAAAGCTGTTCAGGCATGAGTCGTCTGGAGGGGAGAGAACATAACGCGGGTATTGTTTGCTTTAAATCTCCATAACAGCTTCTCCTTTATTTTTCTACAGTTGTAGTCTCTGCACTTTGCTCCTTTTGGACTAGCAATTACAGTATGTCTAAAAAGAATTCATGACAGCTTAGGACCTTGCTTAATGGTTGTTGGTATTTTTATCGACGAGGCAAGAAAAAGGCATTAATACAACTTTAGATCTCCTGCCAAATCCCAGAAGAGATCCAAGCTATTAATATAGATATGCATGTAAGACGTGATACACCGGTCTGAATCTGTTGTTATCAGAAGGACTTGTAGTGACACCTGTAGCTGTCTAACACTCTCCATCCCTTCTTATTAATCTTGTAACAAGTCTACTGTTTAAGCAGAAATTTCAATTCCAAATGTTTGCTTCAGGTTGTTGGGTCATTTTGGAGGAGGAAGGAGGTAGGGGAGGGCTCAGTAAGAATAGTCTGGTGGCTTGCAAAAATAAAGAAGATACTTACTAAGTATCTGTATTAAAGTCAGAGACCCTGCAGTGGTCCTCTTGGGTAGCGTTAGTGTTCCTGCCTTTGAGCGCTAGGGCTGAGTGGTACCAGTGGTGCAGGGTGCGATGTCCAGAGCGTGTCACATGTCATGCCACCAGCCGCGCTTGACTGAAGGACACACCTCTGAGACACATCACACATGAGCATCAGCTGGTAGCCAAATCCCAGGGACCTCTCCTCTGCTCTGAGCTCGCTTTAGGGTTCAGGTACCTGTTGACCACACTGCTATGAAGTGGTTTGGGTAACAGCCCCCCTCAATGCAAGATACTCCTCAATGCACCCCCTCAGGTGCCTGGACACAGTCTGCTTACCCCACTTGAGTGTGTGGTAGGACATCTCCGTGCTTAGCCTTTTCCCTCCAGGCCGATGCACTGCCCAGGGAGAGTCATTGCCATGGCAGAAGGCATCAGATGTGATGAAACCTCTGACACGAGTATTTTATTTCCTATCTGGAGCCCAGAGGCTGATTCTGGTGACAAATTTAAGTGTTTGAGAGTCAGAAGGGCAGTCAAAGCTGGGGAGAAGGGGAAGAGGGTAAGGCTTGCATCTTGCCATAGGAATATTTTATTATTTTTCTCAGTTCAGATCTGTGGTCATTTTGCGTTGCTCACTTGGCTGAACTTCTAAGTAGAAAAATGCAAAAGCTTGCAGCGTGGCTTAAGGGGGTTTAATTGTTTTTCATTTCCCCTTTATGTAATTTCAAGGCTGGACTGTTTTAACAAGCCCTGGAAGCTTTGAGCACTTACACTGTCAGCTTTCTTCAATTTGAAAGCACACCTGCGAAAAATGAGATGACTTTTATATTTCAAGATGTACCAGTAACAGACCAGTGGTGCCCCAAACATCAGCTTTTTTTGGATTCTGAACAGACCGTAAACCTATATTCAGGGCCAAACCAGTTTTAATTAATAATACAGTGGCTTTTTCCAGCAGAAGACCTGAAAGCTGTTAACTTATTAGTTGGCTGAGTGTTACCTCCCACTTTCAGGCTGAGATATAAGGGACACGTATTCCATGCCTGTGAAGCGTGGTCCCTCCAGAGCAGAGCACACAACAGCACCACAGGATGGCTTGTGGCACAGAGTGAGCAAAGACTTTGCTCATACCCTACAGAGAACTCCATGTGAATATGCAGGAACAGAACAGGCAAAATAAATCCCTCAGATGACTCCATCTCAGCAGAATTACATCAGTTTTTCGTAAACTGACAGAGTTGCTATTTGACCAGGGCACTGAGTCCCAGACCTCACTGCTTGGTGTATCTTACTGTTAATTGAGAAATCCCAGCTCTGGACCAACACTGCAGAGCCTGGAAAATCTTGGGAACCTCTGAGAATAGTCTCGACAATTAGGAAAGTAGCAATGCTTAATTAAATTCCCTTGTGCGTTTAAAAGCTGTAGGGAACCAAGCCAAGATAATCCCCTCCCTCAGAAAAGCAGCTTTGGGTGGTATTCCTCTCTTGCAAGAGCCAACTTAATTTTCACGTTCCCCACAGCAGATTGTTTTACAAAAGGAATCTTCCTCTACCGTTTTTCTGGGTTTCTCATCACTCTGTATTTTCTCCTTACTCCAGCATTCCTGANGATTTCTGAAAATACTTATTATCTCTGTAACCTCAGACAGCCCATTTCCTGGGATATTTCTCCCCATCCTTTTGAGAAGCCGCTCATGCAATTACAGGCTGCGGAGTCGGTATTTCAGTGTGTTTCTGCCATCCCATGTGCTCCACAACCTGCTTCTCGCATACCACCAGTCCCCCTTAATTGCAGCCTCAACCATAGCTCAGCTAAATGATCTGCAATGCTTAAAAAAAACGTAGCCTTTCCAAGCCCAATTTTCCAGCTGTCCTTTGGAGGATGGAGGACTCCTTGGAAGCTCCCTTGGATAGGTCGCTGTTTACTTTCTTGCTGATAACAGAAGTTTTTCCAGACCAGGGATGCAATGATCCAACTTTGACCTGCAACTGTCAGCGAAAAATCCAGTGTAACTTCTATCAGACTTATTATCAAGAAGGGCAACGATATATTAAGACAAGAGCCTAAATTATATAATTCCACTTGAAGGGAAAAGAAAATCACCTACATCTTTATGTGATAAAAATCTGCTCTTCTTTTTCAAGAAGGCGGGAGCAATGACTTCATGGGCGATCCATGAAGGCAGGGGCCTTTTTTTTCCCCGTTTTTTTTTCTTTTCTCTTTCTCGGTTATTTTAAAGATGCTGGTGAGACAGGTATGGGAAAAAGAGTCCCCAGACGGGCTCATCATCTCTGGCCCTGCTGCTGTGTTTCAGCATAGGAAGGGCTGCAAGGACTGATACCCCGCCACTTCAGCCGCCCTCCCCGCTGTGTTCCTCACGTGTTCATTTGGAGGGGGTGTTGGGGTTTCAGTGGTTTTTCCTGTGCCTGCCCTGTCTGGCAGCAGGGTATCACCTGTCATCTCCATGTCTCTCCATCAAATGGTGTCTCTGTTACCTAATCTCCATGCATCATGTTAATATTTTAGGCGGTGCAGAGCAGGGAGGTTTTGGAAAATTTCCAGGCACCTCCCAAGAACAAAATTTCCCGTGGGCTTCTGAAGTGGATCTTGCTCCTGCCTGGAGCGCGTACTGAATGTGCAGTTGCCCTTTCTCAATAGGCTGAGTGCTTTGAAGTTGCAGAGGGATAAAGAAACACGTTTCTCCTACCTGTAGCTCGACTAGGCTGCTTGTCACTGTGGCACAGGGTCCTAATGAACCCCAGGCAGCTCCAAATCCCTCTTTTTTTGATCATCCAACAGACACAGGAAAGCTCTCCTGCGAGACATGGTGAGAGTCATCCCTGTCCCTCCCTGTAACAGTAAATGAACAGCAGGAAAAATGAGGGACTGTTGCTGCAGCGACGGAGGGAATTGCAGTCCTACCTGCCCGCACCCAGCGCTGCGTTGCTTTCCCGCACGGTGTAGCCATCAGGGACATGATCTTTGTCAACCCAGCAGTGAAGAGCTGGAGGTGGCTCACGGAAGCGCATCAGCGCAGCTTTACTGCGTCAGAAGAGCTGCATCAGCTGGGACCCACAGCTCTTCTCCTTCAAGGGGAGAAATTCATCAAATTTGATCTTTCTTTTTCATTTAAAAGGAGAGAATTGTGCAAACAAGAGGCAGAGTGCCCTTTTTTCCCCCTTTTTCATTTAAGTAGCAATTACTGTTCTCTTTAAACTGTCAAGCAGTCTGCACCAAGAAGAACCCAGACATAAATAGTACCGTGCAGAAGATGGACCATAACATGAAAAGCAAAGATCTACAGATCATGGTTTGACTTAATTCAGATGGGAGCAACTCTAGCGCATGTTGACTATGCAATATGTTATGCGTGACAACATTGCAATTTTTGAATAGTATTTACTTCTTTGGAAGGTTTCTTTTAGTGGATTCACCAGTGATGTGTTTCAAACCCACCTTCTCCGTTGTTAACCAATGGACGAACATTTCACCGCCTTTTAGTGGAGCATGACCAGTTTCTCATTCTTCTGTTCATGAGAATTGCTATTTCTCACACATGGCGACTGTTTTGTCTCTCATTCAGAAGCCCATTTTATTTGTTTTGAAAATCTGACCATGTGCAGGAAGGGGAAGTCCTTGCCCCAACCGAAAAGATACCACACTTCATGAGTGGCACAAAGCATCACATAAGAGAATCGAGGGATTCAAAGGGAAGGGTAATACAGCCAATGAAGTCAAATGCCTACGTGTAATGAAGGACAAAACACAGGGATACAAGACACAAAGCCGGTCTTACACACAGAAGACCAGAAGTCCTGCACACAGGGAATACAGCAGCAACTCTGTGCTATCGTTTCCTTAATACAATTTTATTTCTCAGAAGCTGGGGTTTTGTGAACAAAATGCTGCATGTGCTATTTGCTGCTGAATGCTTGTCAGCACGCTGCGTGTCATTGTGGCAGATGACAGACCCCTCCAGGGCCGGGGGAGTTTGCTGATTAGCCTTCTACATGCCGCGGAAACTAAATCCAGCAGTTCAGCATCAGGATTCACAGGACATTTAAAGTTGTGGTCTGTAAGCTACAAATAAGTGTTCAAGGTCTGTTGGCTTTGATTTATGGCTTATAACTGTGATCCTGCTGATGTAAATACTACTTATTCGTAGCTTTCCTTCATATGAGAACGGTAAGAAATAGGAAGGCAAATTCACTCCTGTTTTTAAGAAGGTGGGCTAAAAGCAACAACGATGGCAGGGACAGATATTCTTCGCTAGCTAAGAGAAGCCTGTTTTCCCCTGCCTCCCTGATATTAGAAGAAAAGGCAGGGAACACCAGTCTTGCCCAGTGTCCCAGGGAGGTCGTCCACCTCTCAGGCCCCTCCTGCCTCAGGGGTAGGAAGAAGAGAGCCAGAGGAGCTGTAAAGCAGCCCCCCGTGGGACCCTGCTGGTGCCACCCATGTCTGAGCACCCACAAAACCTGCAGCACACTGTTAACCACAGCCTGCTGGTCTCCCAGCTCTGCTAAATTAATACGTCAATAGCTCTGTGCTGCATGTAACCACAGTCGAAAACAGAGAGTGATTCAGGCAAAATAGTGGGATTTGAGATTTCTGTTAAAAAAGAGCCCGCAATGAAGGGAGCTAATCTGTTCTCAGTGCCTCTGAAGCGCTCGTGTCTGAAAGGTCTGAGGGGGATTTTGTATTTATTGCTTTATTGCTGAATCAGGCGGTTGGAAATGAACCTCCCACCTGCAGATCCGCAGCTTTCACAGACTCCTAAGCAAGCTAGATTCCTCTGCACGGCAAAGGTGCCCCTCTTCAACCCTTATTGAGCTTGAATTCATTTCAGGATGGTCTGAATCAATTATCATTACTTTGCCAGAACTAAGCATGGGCTTATTTCAAAAGGGTTTCAGCTTTTAAAGAAAACCAACACAACAAAGGAGTGGGTTGCTGATTAATCTGTCCGTATATGCTGTAGGTTATGCATAAGTGCCTCGTTACAATTTTCCCAACTATCTTTTAAAGTTGCATGGAGGTTCCTGTTTAGCACCATCCAAATGGCAATGCCTTTCAGCTTAATGGCAACAGTGAAATGAGGGTGTCCAACTGCAACAGTAAAAACTGCACAGGAACAACCAACACACTCAGTTAAGCTGCATGAAGCGAGTAGTGCCCAAACTGGCTTGGTAAAATGCAGCAGGGTCTGTACAGGTGATATAAAGGTGAAAATAATATATGAAGAGGGACTGTTCATAATAGTTGCTGATGCATACCTAATGCTTTGTTTGGGGCTGGCAGGCTCTGCTCTGCTCTCCTCAGGTGATCTTCCTGCAAGCAGTGAGGCATAAATGTATTTGGCTAGGAATAGAAGGATACATACGCAGTCAAAATCACCAGGTGTCCGAAAAATGCTTCACTTAATAGGGTCTGCTGATTGAATACAAATTCAGATATTGTTAAAAGCAAAATTACTAAAGTGGTGAACTGAACGCACCTGTGGTTTTTTGCCAGGCACAGCACAATGAATAAAAAAATATAGGTGATGGGTTCCTTTCCTGTCATTATTACGTGATGCTCTTCCTTTCATCTGTGGATGAGGACTCGGTATTTCACCCTAACAACTCTCCTGAGCATTGATCTGCTGCTCTTAAATCCAGTCCTTAATGCAATTAAGATTGCACAGAGAATCCATGTGGCTGTGAGTGCCAAACAGTGAGGAGCTTTTAGCTGACCCAGCCTATGAAAGTGTAGTATTACCCTATTTGAGAAAAAAAAATCATCAGGAAATAGCAAAAAGTGTCTGTAAGTAGAAGGGAAATGTCAAAAAAAGGAAGAATTCTGTAATGGCCGTAATAGGGTACATACACCCTTACCCAGGTTGTTGTTTGCAAACAATTGCCCCATCTCCTTGGTGACTGCTGTACTAACCATGCTCCTCGGTTAATAGGCCCTCTCTGATTTCTCATTAGCCATAGCCACTTAATTACACCCAGGAATGGGACTTTGTCCTACTCTCATCAACGTTTCTTACTGAGTAGCCTCCATAGCTGCTCTCTTTTGTGGTTTTCTCCGTACATTCAATTAAGAGCTCTGACACCTGGATCAGGGCTATGAAATTACATATTTCAGCGCCTGCATCTCTTTGTGTATCCGCTCCTGAGTGTTTTTATGCACAATCTTTCATATTAAATGTATAGTAAACCTAAGCCAAACAGGGTCTTCAGCGTAACGCAAAGAAAACAGCAGGGTTAGTTTCATAAGACCATTATATTAAAAGCAAAGGGAAAAAAAAAAAAAGCCTCTTGAGCCACAGTATTGATGATTATTTATAGTGATCAATATCTAATGTGACTAGTCTGCCATGTCCTAAATCAGGCCCAGGTCGTCTGCGGTTTGTGGGCAAATCTTTCCTGGCTCTAGTTTCTTTCCTGGGTCATCACTACTGGAACTGTAGCGCCTGCTGGTTGCAAGCGTGTAGGAAAACATAATGTACAGACAAAAAGTACAGCAGCCTTTTGGTTGCTCTGTCATCTAAAATTACAGTAAGATAAAACTTCTGTCAAAAAATGCCACGCTGTCAAAATGAAAACCTAGAGAGTTTATTGTTTCTGATGCAATTTCACTTTGAGGAAATGGAAGAAGAAATGGATTTATTTTTTTCTTGTTATCATCACAATGTGTTATTTTAACTAAGAAAAAATATTTTGTTGAGTTTTTTTAACTTTTGTTTCTTAGAAAATTTATTTCAGTTGGGCCTTGCTGTGGTAACATCACATTGGTATGTGTTGAAATGTCGGAGATCCTACCCTGGATCCTACTACGGATCTGCTATCTGCATGTCTATAAAGATAACAACTGCAAAGCAGCATTTCATTCACACCTGTATTTAGTATTTATCACAGCGAAGGTCATGACAACGGTGCCCCATTTTGAGTGATTATTTTGTTACTATCTGGGTTACACTGAAATAGGACATTGCTCATTTGAAAGAAACCTCCCTATGGAGATACCTACCACAGTAATGAGATGAGAACTCAAACTAATTGAGTTATTTTGCTTCCAGAGCATGTGTAACCAGCCCTTACTCTTACAAGGTATTCCTACATACTAAAAGAAGTGAACAAAATTTAGGTGTTGATCCTTCTTTCATAGAAACTAGTATCTGTTTTGTAATTGGTTTAAATTTAGCAAGATTCATGATTTAAAGAAGAGTTCTTCGCTGATTTTAGAGAGGAAATAAAGGACATAGAGGATCTTAAGTCCCTGATTTGTCTGTACCCTGTACATTAAGTGATGACCCAGGAAAGAAACTAGAGCCAGGAAAGATTTGCCCACAAACCGCAGACGACCTGGGCCTGATTTAGGACATGGCAGACTAGTCACATTAGATATTGATCACTGGTATGGCCTGTGTCTGTATCTCTTCTGTTGTGGGTTGCAGCTGTTTCTATATTTCTATAATATCCTGCTATACCCTTACAAGAGCATGCTCCATTTCTAGTGGTAATGAACTAATTAAGAAACTAAAATCAGCCAGCTTTCTCTTAAAAGAAATCAATTTAATTTAAAATTTAAAAAAAATCCTAGCACTGTCTAGATATTGAAATTGCACTCTTTTGTGTTCTTAATACATTTCAACAAGATCAAGTAGCAGCAACAAAATATTCTATTTCCATGGAAATCAGTGTAGTTTTCTTTGCCTCTAATCAGACCACTTTGCTGAAAGCTAAACTGTTTATTTTTAACCTCTCAGAAGACGAAAGCTTGTCGCACCTTTTACGTCAGGAGCGTGGCTGCTCTTCTCTGCTTCATTAGGTCTTTTGGCTTCAGCCTCACCTGCAACTGAGAGCTGGGCTGTGGGACTGATGTGTAGAGGATGCTAATACCTCTGCTTTCTGTCCTTTGCTTCGCCGGCAGTTTCCAGCCCAGTGCAATGGGAGTCGGCATAAAAAAAGGAGACCTGGATATAGGGCAGGGTCCTGTCTGGCTGCAGGCTGGGACAGTGAGAAGCATCAGATCCAGGATCTAGGGGGCAAAAATCAGGGTGTACTCAAAAAGCTGGGATATTTCCTGCACGTGCATGAAAAAAACTTGTTTGTCTCATCATTAGCCCCAAAAGCAAAGGATCGGGTTAGGACTCATACGCCACTTTCCAAACTAAACGGTGCCGTCTGCAGTTCCTCCAGGGGCACCCACGTCCTGTACAGCTCGGTTTAAGAGAGGTTTCTACCAATTACCATTGCAAGTGCAGTAGAGGCATTGAGAAACAGGCCGGTTCTTGGAGCCAAACCTGTAGTCTGATGGTCTGGGTCTGAATCACCTCACAGCACTTCTGCTCATATACCATGGTTAGGTAAGGAAGTCTGGAAAACCCTGAGAAAGAGGTAAGGAATAGCAGCTCCTAGCACCTGTAAGAAATGAAATGTTTGTTAAGGACCCTGAAGATTACCATCTCCTCTGTGGAGACTCAGCACTGCACCAAGCCACTGTCCAGGTGACTAATGTAGGAAGGAGCTAATGCAAAAAAGAGAATTCAGGTGGGGAAAGGAGCCCTCAGGTGAGGGGAATGGCCAGAGGAAAGCAACTGGCAGATGATGGCATAAATAGGGTATAGGGCAAGTAAGCAGGGGGGTGTCAACGTCAACAGGACTTTCTGAAGGTTGTCCTTTTCCTATCTATACCTGTCACCAAGGTTTCCTCCTTGTTGCAGGTGTGCTAGTTTGGTGCTCGTGAGCAGGACAGCAGCACCTGGCTGGCATGTCTTGGGGAGATAGCTTTGCTGTTTCAAGTTTCTTGGTGGGATCTGAAGTTGGTGGTGTTTGCAGGCCTCCTGCAGACTGAGCCCATGAGCTTTCCTGCCAGCAAAACCAGCCCAATGGATTGCAGCAAGATTGGGTGTATCAGTCTGGTAAGACTGATTTATTGTATTTTTTCCCTTTTTCATTCTTGGCCTCAATAGAGATGACCTTGTTGATATGTCTGTTTGGCCTTGATATTGTTGAAAAGGGTGTACCTGAGCATAGTTTAAAATTAGCCACAGCACTTTTGCTTTCTTTGTCTCATGTTCTTGTTGGCCTAATGGTGTTAAAAGCCATAGCAGGAATTGAGTATAGTATGGGGCCTGAACCTCTGAGGGTAGGAACAGATACCAGCTCGTCAACTTGGTTTCCCCTAATTACTCTCTGGTTTGCACAGCAGAGGTGCATAGACTTTATTTACCTCTCAGATGACACGTGAGAGGGAACTAGGTCCTGCTCCCCCTTTAATAGCTGCGAGGCTTCTGTGCAGATAACAAGAGCAACTGGCAGTAAAGTTGCCTCCTTGCCGGTAAGGTCAATAGCTGCAGCTCCAAATTCACGGGGGAAAATGCACCAGAAAATGCCGCTTTTGTGCGATCACTCTTCACCCTTGAGGTGGCGTTGAACTGCCTGCATGGGGTCTCTGCCAGGTGATGTTCTTATGACACCAAAAACTTACTCTGACCCTTTCACCATGTACTTAAGTAGCGCTAAGGTCGAACTGGGGAGAAAGCATGATGACAATCAGAATGACCTGATGCGAAATAATCTCCTCTGCTTTACTTTATGGTTTTTGTTAGCATTCAGGTAAGATTTTAATTAAGGTCTTCATTTATTACCTATTGATCTTTGATATTTATCCATGGTCTTTTTTTTTTAATTGATTTGATCTTGCTAGGTAGGAATTAAATACACAATTACTCTTAGGTTAGCTGAAACTGAATAGTTCAGTTAATGAATGATTCGCTGACAATACTAATTGCTCTGTTTCCTGATAGACTCCAGGAACCACTGCAAGACACACTGATATTTATAACAGGTGTCTGAACGTGGCAGATGTTTAGGGAGAAGAAGCAGATAAGCAGGATCAGGGAATTTCAAAAAAAGTTAACCTTTTTCCTTTCTGGGGCACGCAGGCCTTGCCTGAGGCATCATTGCTAGAAAAATTAGGCCATTGTAAAATTTATTGGCTCAGTGCAGCGTTTATTTAGTGACAGTCACAAAAGGTAATTGTGTGAGCATGTGCAGCCTGGAGTGTTTAATTGCCTCTGCGCCAGGGCTCCCGTGCGTATATGGGGAAGTACTTCCCCAGATGTATTAAGTAGTGTCTTTCTCAATACATAAAACACTGAGAATATAGCATTAGCAAGCCCGCAGCATTGCTGCGGCAAAGTGATTGCGTGCGCGAAGGAAGCAGCGCAAGGGGCAGTGGAGCCCCAGTTTGGTTCTCATTTTATCCCTACAAAAAACATCTCTTGGGAGCATCGTTTCTGGTGACTCCGTCCTGCGGAGCAACAGCCCTCAGCAGCAAAACAGGCACCTACGTGCCTGCCAGAAGGTGCAAGTCAGCCAGGACCAGGATTTCCCTTTTTTTTTCAAAAAAAAAAAAAAAAAAAATCACAACTTTACTTCTATTCTCTTCTTCCTGCCTGTTTTCCCTAGGGAGAGTTATCTTTTCTTTCCCAGTTTTCCTCCTTTATGAGCACACTTTTTTTTCTTTTTGGCACTGAGAGAAGCAGAAGAAAAGAAAGTACGTAGGAGGAAATGAAGGAGAAAAGGATAAGCACAACCTGAAAAAGCATTTACTTTCTTTATCGCTGCCTAAAAGCAGGAAATGGCTTTAAAATATTTCTGTTTTAATATAGAGGTCATTCAAAGTAATTTTTCAAAAAATGCCTGCCAGCTCAAGCAATTGCTTCTGCGTCTGTTGTATGAGTGAGTAACAATGAGATGGTAAGAACTGGCTGCCATCATAATTTTTCAAAAAGGTAGTGATTCTGAGTCACATTGCTTCTTGCTTTTGTATGGCTTCTTGATTACACATTATGATACCGAGTACTAGGTTTATGGATGCCTTCTGCACTTTGGGTTTGGATGTGTGTTACTAGATTATACTGTTTGGCCCTGAACGCGGAGCCAGGGAGCAGCAGAGGCTGCCCAACCCCGCAAGGAATCACCACCTGTTGATGGAGGGAAGCCAAACCATCACCCACATCCTTGCCCTGGAAGGAGGAGGAAAAAAAAACAAACAACAAAAAACCAAACATGGAAAAAAAAACCCAAACAAACCAGAAAAAGGCTGGGGTTTTTATGCGTTTTGGTTTGGGTTGTTTGGTTGTGGTGTTTTTTTTGGTTGGTTGTTTTTTTTTACCTCCACAAGACTGGTAAGGATGAGGAAGGGAGCAGGTTGGGATGCCAGGGCTGAGCTTCCTCTGCCATAGCCTGGCCAGGAGAGACAACTTGGGACCATGCCCAAAGGAAAAGTGAAGCTCAGCCAGGGGATTGTTAGCAGCCAGGAGGCCTTCTGAGGACAGCCCTCTCCAAACTCTCTTCGGAGTAGAAATGGGAAAGCACAGCATACTGATAATCAGAAAGGATCTGATTTAAGGGCTAAAATGGAAAGCTATGTGTTGGTGTAAAATGCTGAGTCTCAATTTTCCTCTGACACATAGGATTCGTTTCTGGGCCTTGCAGTTTATGAGATAATGGACTGTGTAACTGTTCCTCGTCTCTGTGACTAACGGCTCCTTTTTGGCACAGGTCCTGGAACTCAAAGCAGTGTAATTTTTAATTCTGGATTTCACAACTAATTATACTATTACAACTAGCTGTAATATTACAACTAACATCATTCATCTTAGCCTTGGTCGTCCTTTCCCTTTTATAAATCCTCCTTCTTCTGCACAGATTAAATTCTGAGGCTATTAACACTTTGATTACGGTTTAGTCGTATTAAATTATCCCTTGGTAGTAAGGCTGTCCTGTCAACCACTATGATACCTACAATTAATTGAAAAGATAACTGGTAGTTTGATGCGAAGGCTGCACCTGGGTAGGATAGCAACCCCCAGGGAGCCTGGTGCAGACTCGGGTGCACCCTTCCTCCTTTCTTGCAATGAAGCTGGAGACAAAACAGAGTTAGGCTGTAAATGGGAGCAGGATTTATACCCGTAACAAGGTTGGGTGGCTGTATGCTGAAGCATAATTAGGTATTTAAGGCCTCTTGGGTGACAAAAAAGGGAGAAATATCAGGAATGGGGAATCAAGTTACTATAGAATATTCTGCTTAAAACTGAGTCCCCATCCCTACATGTTCAAAGGGCCTCAGAGAAACCCACAACTCCGGGGAACAAAACTCATCATGTCCGAGTGCTTCAGCCCTGACGTATGATACCACTGCCCATCCATGCATGTGGCCTGTCAGGGCAGTTTTTACCAGGGTGTTTTGGGGTCCCTGAGGGTTGTGTGCCACAGAGCCTCCTATTACCAGCAGAAGGGCTTTGGGGTAATTTCCAAATATACATCAACTCTGTATTGAACAGCCCCAGGGGAGCAGCTCAATGGATAAATGCCTTTCTGGCAGCTGTTGTCCGTGGCTGGGAGATGCCCTGGAATGGCTGCTCACCAGAGGCACTGTGTGACCAGTGCCTGGGTTATTTATTTCTCCCTGCACTGGGCTAGACAATGAGCTACGATTTTCTTTTCCATAATTATCGATACACTGGCTGGTAAATGCTTCCTTGTCTTCTCACCAGTCTCAAAGGTTAGCTTGTTAACGAGGAGGCTTTCAAATACTCAACACTGGTGTTTCCTTTGAGGGGGAGCTGGGTATCTTTTAATAGTTGTTTGCTGCTGTTCACATGGGCAGGCAGCAAGATAACAAGGCAAATGATTGTCTGCTTCGCTGATCAGAGTCTGTAATAATCGCTCACTTGGTGATACACGTTCAATTCCTGACAAACCAAAAGGCATTTGCCATTTTGGCTGATACTATTTTTATCCCTGACACAGACCAGTTGGGTATGGTTTTGTTGCATCTAATTGCAAATGATCTTTGATTTTTATTTTTTTTTTTTTCTTTTTATGTCTCCAGAGGCATAACTTTTGGAGTGCCAGCAGCAGGCAATATGATTTCAAAGCATTTGGGAACGCCAATTAAGGTTTATTTATGTGATGATTGAACTGCCCGAGAGCTCAGTGCCCATCAGAATGCGCTGTGGCCTTAGAAGAAGCGAATTTTCTTCCCTGCCTACATCTGATGAGGAGGGAGGCTTGCATGATGATGGCTACTGTTCTCTGTAGTAATCGCCTCAGCTCAAGTTTTTGCACCCGCAAAAAGTAGCGTATCCATCCTTACATGGAGGCTGATGCATTTTCATGTTGATTTTGTCTATGCTAATTTATGTTATTGCACATAGAATACAAAAAAAATAAAATTGCAAGTATCTCCAAAAGAAGAAACATTATTTTGTTTTACTAATATGTAAATGTAATAGCATTAACTTGGTTTTATGCCAGTATTATTTCTTAGCTCCACTAAACCAAACTGGACAAAACTGATTTGTGGTGTGGATGGTTTTTTGTTTGGTTGTTTTGGGGTGGGGTTTTTTGTTTTTTTTTTTCACTATTTGAGCATTAGCAGACCCTTATTTGTCTGAAAAAGGGTAGGACTTAGGAGCTCCGTTTCCAATATTAAATGTCCTGTATTTTGGACGTAGGTTCCATTGTTGAGTCCTGGGGCACAGTTACACCAATGCATCTTCTGGCCCTTGAGCGAGGCAGGAACGCATTGCACATCTCTCCAAACTGTACAATCCTTGCACGTGGCTGAAGGATCCTTTTGCTGCCAATATGTTGGGATCTTCCCTGTGCTCCCCTTCCTCAAGGCTGGGCCTGGAGCTTGCGAACTCTGCTAATCAGCGCCTTCCCTCCTAATCTTACTCCTGTTAATTGTTACTATTTCCAGAAAACTTTATGAATTTGGATTTAGCTGGTCCTGTTGCCCTTCTCTGTGTGGCAGGTGAACAGAGCAAGCCTTTGCTCTTGGAATCCAGGAGAAATTTGGCCGTGCTGTGTAAAACCAAGTGAGACTTCGTCCTGAGGGATTTAACCCAATGTATATGGAGCTCACATGATCTATAAATAAGCAGACTGCATATGTTAGGGCGCAAAAGTAGGAGGACAATGTCAGAAGATATTTACCGCTTGCCTGAGGAGCAGTCAGTTTAGATGAAAGCTTTGTGGCCAGACTTTTCCAAAGAGCTCACTTGCATGATTGAGGTCAGCTCTGATTTAGCTGCTAAAATTAGCGTTGGGGCTTTTAGGCCAACTGACTATTTCGGGTGCTAAACAGCTTTGACAGTCTGGCTGTAAACATCCCAGAAAGTGTTGCTGAGTGCTGAAAAAAAAAAAAAGAAAATCTATTGTTTATGGAGTTTCTCCAACGGGAGTGGACCTCCTCTGGAAACATATCCCTCACAAGGTCTCGAAAATCTACTTCTGCCTTGCACACAGGTAGTACAAACTTGGAGATATATCCGTATCTATCTATTCATGTTGGTATACGTATAATATATACACACACAGCTGTAGAGCTTCTCAGCAGAGTGGCTATTAGAGCTGTGGCTATTGGAGCCGCTGAGCGATCAAGTGATATAAGATTCAATGCAAGTAGTCAATGCCATACACCAGTTCCCAGCTAAAAAAAAAAACACACCAACAACAAAAAAACAGAATAGCCCACTTTTTTTTTTTCTCACTCCTGTTTCTGTTGTTGTTCTTTGTCTTTTGTTTTTAGCTTTAAAAGCCTGAAATTTTCCCTACAATGAGTTGGATGAGATGTATTTTTAGAAGACAATAAGGGTCTCATGAGGCTAGAGCTGGATCTAATAAGGAAAAGACTAATTGAGGTAGGGCAAGAACCAAAGGATAACATTTTAGTTGTTATTATTATGAAAATTTCCCATGAAGAGGAAGAGGAAACAGCTGGGATTAACATAAAGGTCTCACTTGCGTTTTGACTTCTTGAAGTCAAACAGAACAATGAATGTTTGTTAAGAAATGAAAAATTGAAACACTATTTTTGAGGTTTTCATATAAAACACTTTAATCCATTACATGAAATATCTAAAAAACATTTTTTCCAGATGCCCTGCAGAAAGCTGGCCCCTTAGAAAAGACCTAACCCCTCTTTCTTTATTGGTATCAGATACTTTAGGTTTAATGTAAAAATCACAAAACTTGGTAATACAAGGGGCGGCAAATGAAACCAATGACCTTCACTGACCCACTCAGAAATGAAAGGTGCCCTGCCACAAGCTGCCTAGTTTGTTGTAAACTCATGCACAAGCATGCAGGATAGTGCAGGATAGATTTTTTTCTTTTAATAAAATAATATTAAAAAAAAAAATTCTACATGCTGAGATCACTATATACACTAACCTAACCCAAGTGCTTTTTGTAGAGTGTATTTTTCTATTCGAAGAATGGAGTCGAATGTGGCAAGCCAGGATATGGCATTTAATTCACCTGATAGCTCAATGTATTTATGCAAGATAGTACTAAGTAAAGAGAGGTAGGTGGTTAATAGAGCTTTTTTGGCGGGGGCTATAATAGGGAAAGCTGTAATTAATTCTTATTTCCTGTACCGTTGTTCAATGGGAAGGGAATTGCATGCAAACTTGACGCAAACAAGATTGTGCCCTCTTCCTTTTCTGGCTGGGGGGGGAAGCAGTTCAATGGACATGGCCCCCAGCTGATCCATCATACTCATGTATTTTGGACATTTGCAACAGCATTTGGACATTTGCAACAGCTGCCTCAAAGTCACGCCCTTATAGTGCTGCAAGCCTGGGACCTGGTGATCTCTAGGCTAATTCAAGGTTTTGGTGGTGTTTAGATGGGAAAGTGATCAAAACAACTCAAAGCTGTACCTAATTGCTGGCTACTGAGGATATCATGTAAATAAGCAGTACTTGAAGCAGGACTTTTGGCAGAAAGGCCCCTGGAAGGCTATTGACTATATCTGCAGGAGAACCTGCAGGTTCATTAATCACTTATGAAAAGAAGTTGGTTTTTGGTTTTTTTTTTTATGAGCTAGAAGATATATTTATAATTAAGACAAATGAAGAAAGGGCGGTTCTACAGCTTGCTTTATGACAGTAATGGAAAGTCAGAGCTTTATCTCAAGAGTATACCCACCATCCGTTGGGAGCTGAAGCAGGCACTGAGTGATAAGGCCATGGCCTTTGATCATTTGTCAAAATTAAACCTCACTGAACATCCTCACTGTGTGAAATTCAGCCCTTGGATGTGCAGGTTGTTCTTATTAAAGACATGCATCTGAGAGCTAAATGGAGCTACAGGGGTCCTAGCCAAAAAAATTTCATCAGGGTATAAAAGTGAATTTTCACTATCACAGTTATATGGAGGGACTGGTATTGTATCAGTGAATGAAGTCCTGCAGATCTCCGATAAAACTGATCTTTATGAAAACTATTAAATTGGGTTTGGCCATCTCGGGTTATTTTATTGTTATTATATCTTTGTCAGCGATCATCCAGAACAAAGTTTTCAGACTTTCCAGGAAATTAACTGAAGATCAGTTACTGTGCTGTCTTCCAAATTTATGGCTCTGCAACTAACTACAGACCCAGATGCATAGTGATAAATAATCGGTCATGTCTTCTAGCCCATCAAATAGAAATCTGCTTCCTTGGGAGTAGACAAAATGAAATTGGTGCATTACAAACAAATTTATTAAAAGGTGCGTTCAATCTTTCATGAAACATGAGGAACCATCAGTGCTTAGTAGGGAATGAGATTATTTATTTTTTTTTTTAGTATGAATGTATCTGAGAAACTCAATAAGAGGACCAGCATGGAGTAAGTTTACCTTCTGCATGTCAAAAGCAAAGGCCAAACCTGGAGCTGATTAATGGCTGCATAATTTATCAGTTCAGAATCAAGGAGCTGCAAGTTGTAGCTAAATTATTTGTGAGGTAATTTGGCTTGACCTTAATGAGGGCTAAGGTCCCACAGACCATGGAGAAGTCTATCAATCTCTCTGGCTCTGGAAGCACTTGCAGGTTTTTCTTATTGTATCATGGCAAATGCATTTGTTGTTTGTCAATCTCAGGGCAGGCGAGATTATTTTTTTTAAAAAAACTTTTTTTAATAAATAAGACTGTAACGGCAAGGATTCAACCTGGGATCTGGTTTCTATTTCTGTTTATTGTACTGAGGGGTATTTTGCACCCCCAAGGCTTTCTCAAGAGCAGGCAGTGAAGCGTATGATGCGGAGGGGAGGGGAGCAGTCTGACAGCGGCGGTGTTGCTGGAAGGAATCCTCCCGGCTGCTTGAGATTGTTGTCCAGGACATAGCTCATAGGTGACTCTAGTAATCCTGGCTGCTTTGAGCCCACTATGCTCCGGCAAACCCAGTTTAAGTGGCAAAATGGGTGCCAGGGTACAGTGGTGAATTCCCCAGAGGCAGATGTAGAAAATGTTTCCATCCTCTTTAGTCTGCGATAGTAATGATTCAGTTTCTCCTTTTGCACAGACTTTTTGTTTAGCTGATCCCTTTGTCTTGCAGCCTTTCTTGCTGCAGATAAGGATGGGTGCTCTGATGGGGTGGGGAAAAAACTCCTGGTCACCTTAGACAGAAGGTACCAGAGGAACGTTACTAATCTGAAAGGTTTTGCTTGTACACAATGAAGCCAAAACAGGGACGTTTCACTAACTGGTGGCTACGTAATAGTAGAACTAGTTCCTGCGTGTTTCCAGCCTTCACCAATACAGCACTGTATTGGTCCTTCATCTGCCTGAATTTAAAATCTTATCAGTTTTTCCTGGCCCTCCTGTCAGCAGTTGCCAAGTAGCTCATCTATCAGATGCCTGGTTTGGACGGGCATGTACTGGAGATGCAACAAAAGCAAAATGCCTCCCCTCATCACCACAGTGCCAGAGAGATCCGACACCTGCATTTCTCTAAGGTTTTCCATCCCTGCAACAAGTCTTGTTGTTTGTATAGGCGTTGATTCCAACTCTTAATTTCCTGACTACAATGTAGGTTTGGGCCAGATTTCTTTGCATGAATAAACACGGTGATTACTAGGCATGAATTACTAGGCATCTTAAGTTCCCCTTCGTGGATTATTTTTGCATTGCAAAAGATGGTACAAGAGCATCCCATGGCTGTTTGCACACCTGGATCATCCTGCAATTATTTGCTCAAAGGCTGACGATCTGGTATAGTGTCTATTTAAGATGATGCAAAAGCTTCCAGTGGTTTCAGTGAGCACTGCTCTCAATTGAAATTGCCTTTGTCAACAGTCTTTGCTACTTTTCTTCAGCAAAATGTTGTCACTTTTTAATATGGGGAATCACCTGTGTTCTTTTGCAGTAGCACTGCCTATGTTTACCCTGTTGCTTTGCTTACAGTGTTTTCTTAGCAGTATTTAGTTTGTTCCCATTTCCAATAGATACCTCCAGGACCTGCTCTTTAGGGGCTAGTTTTTAGTCTGCTTTCTTATGCCCTTCTCACGCAGCAAATCCAGCTGCTGTATTTTTTTTTTTTCCAGTCCGTTATTCTGCCTCATACTATTTCCCAGGTTTTCTTCCCCTTTCTCCCGCTTCCTCCTCCCTGCATGCAGAACAGTGCAGGAGCCCAAAGCGCAGGTGTGTCCCATGCTGTGCCTTGCTCCTTCTCTCTTTCTGCTTTCTTCATTGTTTCCTCCTGATATAGCCCCTTAGAAATGAAATAATAAACAG
The DNA here is from genome assembly GCA_013396915.1 of Stercorarius parasiticus. Taxonomy (NCBI): domain Eukaryota; kingdom Metazoa; phylum Chordata; class Aves; order Charadriiformes; family Stercorariidae; genus Stercorarius; species Stercorarius parasiticus. Next base: position 106,350 of record VWZL01002255.1, on the reverse strand, counting down.
AGAAGGAGCCAGGGAAGGAGGCAGTATGGCCACACTTCTAGAAATAGGAAGGCAAAGGTACTGGGTGATGGATGGTAGTTTGACATAACAGTATCTGAGCTCTCCTTATCTATTTTGTTGCTTTGTGCTAAGCATAACTGCCACACTGTCTCTATTTTGAAGGTGGACGAAGGGGTTCACACAGCAAGACCAGGCAGTTCTAGCTTTTATCTTCACAAAGCGAGGCTTCAAAATGTAAATGAAAGCTGCACAGACCTCTGGACAGTGCAGGCTAAACGAGACAGCAGTAGCGAGCTCTTGGGCTTCCCTACAAGGGCACCAGAGGAATTTGGGGTCTCCTGTCCCAGAAACAAGAGTTTGAGAAACAGACTCATAGTCAAGATTTGTATTTGCTCATTCACTGTAATGGGTTGGGGTTCTAAAACACATTTGGGTTTTTTTTTTGACGTTGTTCTGAATTTTCTTTTAATGGTAGTGTTATTACTTAATCTGGAAAGATATTTTAGCTATTTAGACACCTCAATATTTCAGGGAGATCTCTTATTTCAGAAGGAGACTAATTCAGTGTTTAACTCATAGCAGTATCTTTTGCAACCTGTTTTTAATGGGAAAAGCAAAGATAAATTCAACATAGTGCAAATCATAAGAATAACGTGCAGTGTCTTCTTTCATCCTTTTTCAGGCCAGACCTGCCAGCCAATATTACATAGAGCTCTCTGGTGGGGAAAAAGAGATGCAGAAAGTGCTGCCATCAGTCTTCAGCTGCCCTTAGCTAGACCCATTGACATTCACGGAGTGTAATGGCAGGAAAGCTTTCCAAAGCCATTTGACTCCAAAAATTTGAGTTATCATCATTGTCGTGTCTTGGTCTGACAGGGAAAATGATTTGTCGGTCAAAATGTCTCGTAAACACGCACATTTGATTCAATTTAATCAGAGGCAGTCCCTCACTCTGAATCCAAAAGGCTCATCTGCAAGTGAAGGAGGAAGGAAATTGCAGGTAATTCACTTACTCCTGCACCACCGTCCCATTGGCTCTGGATCGGTGGGGAAGGGATCAGTACAAATGCCAGTTGCTCTGGGAAAGGGAGACTCTCCCAGGCTTTGGGAGCAGGTCCCCATTTCGGCTCAGTGCAGCCATCCAGGCATGGGCCGGGCTTAGCCAAGTCTTGAGGTTTGTGTTTCTGCATGGGGCCGCACTAGGGTAGTTGGCTTCAAGCTCATGGGGTGCTTTTGCCATGGGGGTTGGTATGGGAACCTGCTGGGAAGGGGGAAAAATGCAAGTAGCGTTTTTGCCTGTATGACACTGGTCAGGGATGGGGCTGGCCCACCGCCAGCTGACTGTAAGCAGGATCTCATCCTGCAAGCACTTACGGACCTGAGTAAATCTACTTGTGCTAAATGGCCTTATTAAGCTCAAGCCTGTATACATTGCAAATCTACACAAAGAGAAATTAGAGCCCCGATTAGATTAGTCGCTAAAGGCTGTGAACGTACAGCTGCTTGCCAAATTGCACACTGAATTTTATTTTTGTGTAGACTTTTACTGATAGCAATTTGAAGGCAGTCATTAGTGCCATCAGCCTTTGAATGAGAAATTTCAAGGGACACTTCAGTATAAATCTGCTCCTCTGCTATAAGAAATTATTCCTGATTTGCTTCGGGCTATGGAAACCAATTACATGAATTTTGCACAATAACCTGTTTCTCCCAAACAGGGGTAGCACTTCTGGCCATAAACAGACATACATTTACTTCCAATTAACTGTGTGGGTGTGTAAACATAAGGAAAACTGTTTTTCCAACTTGAATTTAATAACCAGAAAATAGTTGGAAGAAAGAATCATCATTTACAGTTAGAATATGAGACTCTGGCCATCCTTATTCCCTTCCTCTGCAAGCCAGCTGGATTTGTGAAAACAGACGTACCATTTCCTATTAAATCATAAATACTGCAGGCTTTATTCCTTACCAGCTCCTAGGTTCCAAGATTTAGGAAAGGGTGTGATACTAATTTTCAGAGCTAAACTTGACATAACTCACAGTGCTCTAGTTTTCTTTTAAACTTCAGCTGTGTTTTTCTTCTATTCCAGATACCTCAGAGCTGCCCTGTAATCCCTGAACCCTGCTGAATTCACACCCTGGTGATACATCAATGTTAAAGGGATGCAACCGGTAATTCTGCCTGGCTGTTAAACTGCCTTGTGTCAACCTATTTCTAATGCCTGCTATCTACGTATGTGTTTTACCTCTTCCAAGCTACAGTGAAAATGCTTTAATCTTATTATTAGTATAAAAATAAGTCATCACTAATGCTTAAAGCAATTGTTATCTCTTCTCCCTGCCAGCCCATTCTAATATGTTAATATTAGTATTTCTAAAATGAAGCTTTGTACATATGAGTCAGGCCTCCCATGTCATTTGTTTGAAAATCCGGAGAGCATTTTTTTAAATAAAAACTGTGCAGGGAAGGAAGAGGGTCTTTTTATTTACCTTCAGTTTTCCATCCTTCAGGACTTTTCTTGCTGGGTGTTCTCCGGTTGCTGCTGCAATTAGAAGACTTAATTGGTTTTAAATGAAAGCTGAGATTCCTGCATTCCCCAGGAGTCAGAGTTTTCATTAAAACCACCACCCAATATCATGGGACTTGCAATTAAATTCCTGAGCTGCCAACACAGTTGCAAAACGGTTTGTAAAGCCAGGGTGGGATAAATATGTCGGGAGAGCCGGCTCTCAGGTGGCGTAAGCTGCTGCAACTGCTTCTGCTTTAGCTGAGCTCTGGGTATTTACTAAGAGGCACGGTACTGCTGAAACCAGATCTAGCCAAGTCTTTAACCAAGCTGGGGCCAGGACAGATGCAGCTACAGTGTGTGTATTTCCACGTTGCCTGTGTGAAGGAAAAGCCATATAATTGCTGCAGGAGGACTTTTGTTGATCTCCGTGTGTAAGGGCCTGGCTGGGAGGCAGAAGAACGGACCATGAAAGCTTCAGTTCCATCTTCTGGGACCCTTGCAAAGGTTAATCTTACTGCAAAGCTTTTCTTTCCAAGAAACTGTAGCATTGGGAAGGAAAAAATAATAATACGTTCTGTGTCTCCACTCTCCAAACTCAGCTGAGTAGAAAAGGAGTGCATCGTATCAGCTTTTCTCCCAGTTGCTTGGCTTAGTTCAGTGAGCTTAGCGTAACGCGGGAGAAGTTGTGCCCTGCCAGGTTGGGATGTGAACTGATATCTAACCAGTAGGAAAGAGCTTAGGATTTGTGAGAGAGGTTTTCCTTTGTTAACTGCTCTTGCATGATGCACTAAGAAGAGCATCAAAGTTTAACAAGAGCAGCCTAGCAGAAAAGTGCTGGTATGTCAATAATGTAGATTAATGAATCTTTGATCCAGGTGGCCAAATGCATCTTCCCTTGATGTGCTACTGAAGGGTTCCAGCACAATCAGAAGCTCATTTGAAATTGTGACAGTGAGAAGTGAGGAGCACTGGTAGGCCAGAAGGAAGAGCCATCAAGAATGAAAGTTAATTGCAAAATAGACACACGGTTTTTGCTATTTTGGGCTGTCTTCTCCTTCAGTACCTTAAAAAAGAGAGTACACTGTAGAACCAAAAGCTCTTATATCCACTACAGAATTTCAAATAAATTCTTTCCCTTCAGAATTAGGGGAAATAGTCCTTCCCGGTTTGATCAAGAGAAAGCTATGCAGGGTTCTGTGGTCCTCTCTCATTAGCCCTGGCTGAGAAGGTGCTCAGGCAGGTCCCTGTCCTTTCTTCTGGCTGCTGAGCTCCCATCTTCCTGTGGGCAGTGGTCCTTGCAGCCTTGCCACACACAAACTTCAGAGAGGTGGGTATTTGTCCCCCAGGTAGTTGCTATTTTCCCCCTTTTGGGTGCTGGAGAGAGCTGTGGGTTTGTTTTGTTGGGTTTTTTTGTTTGTTTTTTTTTAAATAAGACCAGTATTTGGAATAACTTGTGATTTCAATTGTAAACAAGCATGCTGTGATTATGTAGCAGCAGCTGCTGGAAAAACATAAAGCGACTTATCCAACAGGCCCTACCCCTAGGTCTAGCAGGCCTACAGACTGAGCTTTCCTGGGAAGAACTACCACTGGAATAGCAGCCAGGTTTTTTCTTTTTTCTTTTTTTTTTTTTCTTTCCAGCAGCAGTGCTACTTTTCCAACTTAAAAGCAAAACGTGTTCCTTCGCTCTGCATGGGGCGAGCCTGCAGACACAGAGTGCAGGAAGATGGGCAGAGGCTGGGAGCACTTTCATCTTAACGGGGCTCCGCGTGTGTGTGAACATCCCGGGGGGAGCCCTCTCGGGGGGCGGGGGGGAAGAGCTGCAGAGCCCGCGGCAGTGTGCAGTGCCGATAAGGAGATGAAACAATAGCTGCGACACCGAGAGCCTTCACACGATTACTCGGTGAGGATGTTACAGAGTCAAGTGCTTTGCGCCTTTGCTGTACTGAGCAAATCCGCTCACTCCTGAGTGGTTAACTCTTTCTCTTCCTTTACCGTGTAATTTAATGCACAGCTTTTAAGGGCATCCAAATTTGTGAACGCTAAGGAAATAGCACTTGTGTTTCTTGTTACTTGCAATGGTTTACATTTCCCTGCTTCCAGGGCCGCTGTGAGACCTCTCAAACACTGCAGTGGAGCCCAAGCCTGGAGACTACGTGGAGATTTAGGGATGCACAAGCCGTGCTCTGGCACAGATGGGAAACCTGAGATATCCTTGCTTGAGATCCAGAAGCGCAGCCAAGGAACCATTCCCAAACTTCTTGTATTATTGGTATCTCATTTCCTCATTAATGCCACAAAGATTTATGTGAAGGGACTTCCACAGTGCTAATGGAATTTTACCCACCTAAATCTCCTCTGCAACGATGGCAGGGAACGCTCCGGTTCTCTGCCCTCATGTTAGTGCTGGGTGAGTAATTGAATTACTTGTTAGCTAGCAAAAGTAAAAATCCTTTCCTTTGAGGTTTGATTTTTACTTTTTTTTGTTGGTAGTGTTGAGGGCTTTTCAGTATCTTTTACTTCAGCTTGAGTTATAATTCGAAATACAAATTGAAAACACTTTGATCATTTTTCTTATTCAATGTTACTGATGGTCAGTGGTTTCAATCAATCAGCTCTGCATTTTTTTTCACTAATAAAATGTTGTCCTGCAACATTTCACCTACCTCTATTTAATGCACAAAATCTGTCTAAAAGACGATCTTTGAAATAGATACACTTCCCATTAGCACTAATAGCTATTACATGTTTACACTGGTGAAGTCCTTTATCCACTGTTCTCCCCTATGATCTGCATCACTGCTTGAAAGCAAGGAAGACATTTACCAAGGGGAGAGAAGCCCAGCAATCTCATCTTTTACGGTCAGGCAGACATGGTGTTTCTTGAGGCTGTAGCAAAGGCAGGGCATAAAAAGACCCTCTGAAGGGGACACGAGTCTCAAAATGCACAGAGGCCACGTAGTCACAAGGTCAGAGGCTGGATTGGAGGGATGTGGGCAATTTTGGGGGTATCCTTCCCACAGACCGAGCAAGGTGCCCTAGGCAGGGGTGGGTGGTCATGGCTGCGCGCTCTTTCCTTCCCTCACCTTGTGGTAACTCGGGCAGAGGCAGAAGCGTGGTAGGAGCCGTGCAACTTCTGCGTGCCTGTGCCTGCTCCTGCCAGGACTTTCACATCGCTTCAAATCTGGTTATGATTTTGCTGAAAATCCTTATCCGTAGCCTCACTGCTGCCAGTTAATTTCCTAAGATCCCCTTGCATTTGATATCCGTGTCAGTGCACAGAACTGCACTGGTTGAGCTCAGGGAGGATAAAAGGAGCAGCACAGTTGCTTGTGCTGAGCAGGGCTGACTTCTGGTCTAGCGAAAATGACCGTGAAAGAGTAGCAATAAATCTGAAAGGAGCCACTCTTAAACCAAGATGGGAGGATACACCTGGGGCTGGGTAGCCTATTGTGTGAAACCACTTTTACTAATCTTGTTCGAGTGGGTGCGCAAACAGCTGGGAGTGATTTATTCATTGCAATGGGCCTGATCCTGTGAAGCTGTGAGTGTTGCCAGCAAAGGTGACCGGTTCGGCTGCTCCATGCAGTAGTTGGAGAGATTGAATACAAGTTTAGGAAGTATGAGACTCTGGAAATTAATGATAGAAAACCATCGTGTGTCTGGGGAGAGGAAAATAAGCAGGAAACAGGAGCCTAAATTAGGCTGCAGCTCCCTGGGAAAAACACTCAGGTTATAAATATTCTGGTAGCGTTTAGAGCAGGGCTGGCTCTGCTGATTGCTCTTCTCTGTCCTTCAGTAACAGTGTGTTGTTATTCATGCTAGTATTCTGCTTTGCTGACAACACCACTCAGAGCATCTCAGAGGTGTGGGAGGAGGCTGTGCGTGAGTTTGGCAGCAAGACTTCCGAATGTGCCGGTGAGCGAGGAGGCTGCACCCTGCTTGTCACCGCAGCACTGCAGGACAGGAGCGGTGAGTTGGATCGCGAGTGTTTAATTGCTCAGCTGGTGCCAGGGATGCTGGTTTTAAAGAGCGTCTTCTCAAAGGAGCCAAACCTTTACCTGGGATCACTGACTGGGCTTGACCTTTGTCATCAAGCTGGCACAAGGGCTTGAAAAGAATCATCGCCACTCCTCCCCAGCCCCAAAGCTGACAGGCAAAGGAAAGTGAGGCATGAACAGGAAAATGCGGGGTGCTGAGGCCCCAACTGGACGGAAGAGCTGGGAGCAAAGCAACAAAACGCTTCTCATTGTCAAGGTTAAAGCACAACAGACTTCAGCCTTCAACCCCACAGCAATTGCTTCACGGGAGCAAAATGGTTATTGCTCCAGGGAGTTGGTGCCTGTGGTGAGCTCCACCATGCTTTCCCTTCCCTGTCGTGGCCCTTTCCTCAGGAGGATCGAGGTGCAAGTAGAAGTCACCAGCTCCCGCAGTGTGTGATAAACGAGACCAGGCACTAGTCGGTGTTTTCTAGGCTGCAATTTATGGGGTCAGTGGGAATTGCTGCATTGCTGAATGCAGTCAATCCACTTAACAGCACAGCATTGCTTCTGAAGGATTCCGTCCGGCTGCTCCTGGCTGCCATGATGTACAGAAATGAAAAGTGCAATCCAGCCTCTGGTTCAAATGAATATTCTCTCTAATCTAGAATAGCTCCACCCTGGGAAGTGCCTTAAATATGATAGCAGGGTTGCCAGGCTGGGGGAGTATGCTTTTTTTTTATCTGTAATGAATAGAACTTTATTCCTATCATAAAAAAGTTTAGCGCGGAAAGTTAACTAAGGTAATGTTTTTAGAAGCTGAAAATATCAGGAACTCAAATAAAAGGCAACAGTGGTGTTTGGTTTGGGGTTTTTTTCTCCTCTTTTAAAGCCTCTGGGAATTCATTGCCTGGTGTCATTGTTGTAACTCCAGACTTAAGTAATTAATCTGTATTCGTGTCATTCCCACGTATGCTTCTGTAAGTACTGCATGCAATTCAAACTAAATGGACAGTTAAACTAAAGATGGTACTGAGCAAATCAGACTGCAGACCACATGCCTAGGCAGAAACATAGCCCTCTGCAAGAGCTCCGCTGTGCTATCAGCTGTTCTCTGCCTGGCTGCAATGGGTTTTTTGACTCATTTATACAAAGAGGCCACTTTGATTTTTGTTTCCATACATGACATATAATGAGACCAGTGCTGGTGTTCCTGTGGTGTCAGTTTAAGTTTTGGCTCTTTCTCTAGCTGATATACCGGGGTGATATATTTGCCCTGTAGGAAGGATGCACGGAGCGAGGACATGCAGCACGGACTCCAGCCCTGAAATTTAAGGGCACTTACTCTGAGCTTAAATGTGTAGGGTAGTGACTACCAGAGATGGAGCATGGCTGGTCAGCCAAGTCGGATGTTTCTCAGGAACAAGTGTCCTCTGGGGGGGGAACACTTTGCAAACTTAGATTGTGACCATTGCTGTGTCAGTGACTGTCATCTACTTGATGTCAACCTCATCTGTGCGTGTTCATCCAATCTGCAAGTTTGGTTGTTTTGGAGCAATATGAAGGAAAATGTGTTTTGAACCGTAGAATTGTGTGAGCTTGTTTGCAAAGAGGGGGATGTGAATAAGTTAACTGTGTGTACCTTAAGCGTTTGGGGTTTGCTTGGGATTTTTAGCTTCAGTAAATGAACTCACTGAAGGAATGGAGCTGTGCTTTCTTCCACTACCTGATCTGCATCTTAGCTAATGCGTTATCTTCCATTTCAATATTTACATTTCACTCTGTTATTGCTGTTGGACAAAACAGTGACTTCAACCAACAAGGCTGAGTAATTTATGGAAAATTTTCTGGGACCCTCTGTCTGCTCATTCCTGGTTGCGCTGGTGTCACTGTTGTGGCTAAAGTCTATACTGAGCAGGTGTAACCTTAATGTCGTTCAAAAATAAGACTTTTCATGTTAAACTCTAGGTTTTGGCTTAATAAATCAATAGCCTCTCAACTAAACCCGTCGTTTAGCCAATCAGGACTTTAAACCTGGCTATTTCTGTAAAGGAGACGGTGTTTTCTGGACATGTCTCTTTGTAAGACAATACAGGAGTTACTGTGTGGTTATGGTTGAGTTGCAGTTACTCTTAGGGTTAGGGTTCATGCTGGGAGAACAACAGGCTAAAGCATGGTTGGAGTGGGGCTGTGAGGGGGTTTCCAAGGGAAGTGTGGGCTGCACAGGGACCGGGCCTGTGAGAAACTTTCTGGTTGGTGTGTTGCAGTTGTCTTGGCCAGGATTGGGGAAGAAAAACCCAAACGGATACCTTACTTGTCTCTGACTCCCTCTTAATCACAGTTGCTTTCAGGGGCGGACGCATCCCTCTCCTGGTGCACAATTTCCAGCTCCAAGGAAACAATTAGCAATTTTACTTAGAGTATACTTTGAAACGTATCATCTCTTCATTATTATCTTATTTTGAAGGAAATGGGCCATTCATGATTTTGATACCACAAACTGTAATGATTTCTCTCTCCCTGAGAATTCATTAGGCTTTATTTCATCAGCTACTTAATGCACACGACAATCTTTCCAAGCAGCAATTGCACAACAAGAAAAACAGACTCTGTGGACATGAGGAAAAACACCCCGGATAGCAGTCTAGACGGTTCAATTCTGCAAAATCAAAAATCAGATACCAATAGTTTAGGTAAATTGAAGCTGAAAGAAAGCAAAATCACTCTGCAGACCCAGGATAAATGAAAAGCCAATCTGAATATCAAATTGACCCTGCTCCAGGGGAGAATAATTTGGCATGATGTATTTGCCATCTCTGAATGCGTTGCTTATACACAAACTTAAGTGGTGTGCCTGGGAAAAAAAAGAACAGGAGGTGAACATAAAGTCACGAGGAAATAAGGGTCTTGATCTAAATGCAACCCTGAGATCATTTTGGAGCCAATACACTTCTAATGGAAAGCAGCACTGTAAGCCGCAAGATTTTTCTTGGTTGGAGTGTTCCTTTATGTAGAAATTATACAGCTATTGACACCAATTTTAGCACGTCAGTTCGGGGACAGGATTAATGAACACAGGGCAACTAGGAATGAGCATATGAGAAATGAAGAAAAAATACCCAGTAGAGGGACTGGGGAGTGGGTAGTAAGAGACATATCCTGGCCTCAGTGAAGTTACTGGAAATTTTGTCGTGAATGTCCAAAAAATGAGTGCTTTTTTTTTTTCTCTCTTTCTTCTGTTGTTTTTGGTTTGGGTTTTTTTGGTTTTGTTTTTATTTTTTTTTTTTAAATAGTGGTCTTATTAAAGTGCTTCTGTAGCCAAGCAGCCTTCCTCAAATGCTTGGAGTGGCTGGATTCGTCACTGAACCCACCGCCCTGAGAGACAGAATACAAGTGGTTTCATTCATGAAGTCTTGCTGCCAGGTCTCATTAGTGAAGTAAGCGTTCTCTTTTTCTCATAATTACCCTGTGCAGACATCCCCGGTGCCGCTCAGCTTCAGTTTGATGGTCCCTTCAAGCTAAGTACAGCTTCATAAAAAGGCAGCCTGTTTTGTAAGATGTGCAGGGTAAGAAGGCGCAGACCTGCCGGGTGGATGCAGAGCGTAAATGCAAGGGCTAAATGAGAAGGCGGGGTGGCAGGAGCAGGAGCAGGAGATTGTACCTGTTAGTTACCATTGGGTCTCAGGGGAGTTTTGCAACCAAATTCCATTAAAATGAAAGTTTCAACCTTTAAAAGTACAATTCAGTGACTTGTTTCGTTAAATAAGCTAGCAAAGATTGTATATTAGTCTCTGACAGGGCTACATTTGGGTGAAAACCATGCTGAATTATTTATTTTGTCATTAATGTCACACAAACCACAGCAAGGGGAATTATATGGGCTGCAACAGTGAGCAGCGCTAAGTCAGATTCAAACAAATGGAATTGTTATTCTTCAATACCGGTCGCGTGTTGTAGCTGCCTAATGCATCCAGGAGAGGATGTGAAGTGAACGTTAAATCAATGGAAAGGTTCACACCTGACTGACAGCCTTTAAATAATGTAGAGGGTCCCTCAGCACACAGCGGGGTTAGATAATACATTAGGATTTAAAACCAGTGGAGAGACATGCAGGGAAGCTGCATGGAAGTTTTGTCCTTGTAGCTGCAAAACTCAAAGAGCTGGAGAGGAGCATACCTGGAAAACAGGGTGGGAAGTTCAAATCGTGCCTGGAGAATGGCCAAATTAAGATTTCTCTGTTTTCTCAAACTAAATTTTGTCGATGTTGGCCTTTGGTAAGCCCAAAAGGGGTCTTGTGCTGTGCAACGTGCAGAGCTCTCTGCAATACTTGAGGCCAGGAGGCGAACCCAAGGCCGGTCTGGGAGTTGGGGCTCAGCTCTGTGTGCGGCACACAAGAGGACATCTCTGTAAGCCCCACTGTAAGAGTTTCTAGGGCTCGGATGCTCTACCTACCTCTCAACAGCTGTGGACATCCTGGATCTTTACAGCTGTGTTGTTTCTTCTGTAAAACAGCCCCTGTTCCCCTGAATAAACACCTCTGAGAACGCAAAAAGAGGGGTGTCAAGCAGCTGGATAAACAAATTTGGAAGTTGTATCTAGCAAATATGGTTCTGCAAGTCTGTGCATTATTGTATATTCTCTTTGGACATGTGCACGTGTTCTCTCTCTTTCTGAATTGTGCAACGTCTGAACTTTGCATTTCTGATCCCAGAAATGAGTCATAAATTGGCCATTGATTTGTACCTGTTTGGTGTGCTCAGAAAGAGAGTTGCAAGGGAAAGCGTATAAATATCTGTGAGCAGACAGATGGATATACCTGATCCCTGTGAGCATGCTTTTGACTTACATCTGCTGGATGGTGACCAAGAATGTAGGGAAATCCTTGATCTGGTTTTAACCCTGGTGGTGATTTCACGGGCTTGATTATAAAGAATTAAAACTTTTCCACTTATAGAGAAGCTGCCTGCAGAAAGTGACCCATGGAGATGTTTTATTCTTGTGGCTTCACATTAACTATGAAAATCTAGATATAGAGAAAACCCGCATATGTGTGTATGTATACATATAATTTTATTTAAAAAAAAAAAAGTCTTCACTACTCTCTGCTTTTATATTGTTGTTGGGCACTGTTGAAGGTACACAGCCTCCCCAGCACCACTGTCTATCGACACCCTCCGCTTGCCCAAAAGCGATGAGGTTGAGGCACATTGGCTGCAACCCCTGCCCTCCCACTGGAAGTGTCTGCCCACCGCGCGGCAGGCTGGGAGAAACTGGGACTTGGCAAGGATGGTATTTGCTTTCTGATTCAGTGGCAGACTTTTTGTGGGACACTAGGCGTACAGCTATTTATGCAGCTACAAAAGCTATTGAGTTTTCTGTTTTGTCATCTATGAAATCAAGAGAAGTAGCCTGAAAATTATGTAGCGATGATACATATTTTAGTGACTGTATGGTGCTGAGGCACAACTGTAATAAGGTAACAAGACTGTGAAACTTTGGTTTATTAAATTCTTTCCTACTTTAACCATTAAAGTTTATGGCAACAGTATCAGAAATAAATCTGTTTTTTTAAGAAGCTGAGGCATCATTTATTCCAAAGGGAGAAACAACAGCCAGTAGGAAGACAAAATTAACTTTTCATGTAACTTACATGAGGATGTGCCTGTCAGTTCATGAAGGTTTAGAGAATTTGGTTTTTGCATGTCGGATAGACCACGGCAGACTCGGGGAGGGGTTATATGGAAAGTTTCATGGAATAAACTGCTGTTGTAATGGTTGGATGCAGCCTTTAAACAGGCCCATCAATCAGAAGTGACTTCTGACAGCCAGGAAAGGGGTAATGGAGTTAATTGCACATATCTTCTCAACAATAGAGAAAGTCTTAAATTAAAAGTACGATGGACAAAATTCTGCTTTTTGTTCATGAATTCTACTAAACAAACCCCCAATCTGATAACACCACTTGCTTTAGTATCTTTAGATGTACCTCTGACTTTCTGATAGAGCTAAGAAAAGTCTCTCCTCTCTTCCCAGGCTTTATTCTCTTTTATCTACCACCCACTGGTCTCCTCACTTGATCCTGTTCTCCCAGCTGAATGCTCTGAAGTTTGCACTTGGTTTTGGTGCCTCCAGGCCATGGGATAGAAGGTAAGCACAGCACCAGCAGTGGAGAGCTGAGTCTCTTGACCTTTTCAGCAGCCCCGCGTTTGATGAGAAGAGCCAGCAGATGGGAGAAGTAGGAGGGTCTCTTTGCAGCTGCCTGGCTGGAAATCCAGAGTAGGTCCCTTTAACTATGAATTCAGTGCAGCAAATTAAAACGTCTCTCCACTAGCAGCTGCCTTTCACTGGATTTACTTGGCTGGGCTTTGGTGTTATTTATTGTCCTACTAATTTCTCTGTCACTGTGCATGTGTGTCGTACATCACGAGTAACACATCACTAGTAGTTATTTTGATGTGTTCTTTTTTTCCCCTAAATCGTGGGCAGCGATACTGAGCAGCGTGGGGCCAAGCTACAGCCCACAGGGACCTGTCAGAAATACTCTAGGGGATGAGGATTTCACAACTTGCCACTCTTCTTGAATAGCTGTCACTTGGTCGTTTTTTGTTGAGAAATACCGTACACGCTGATTTGATTCTGCTCCATGAACCCACGGGCAGAGGAGCTGCACGATGTCCAGTTGCTCAGTTCAGACAAGGTGCGATGAAGGAAAAAAACCAACCCAAGTACCAAGCAGAAAATTGTCTCCATTGAATAGTCGTATGTATGCCACACTGTTATTAGCCACTGAATTGAATAAAAATTTCTGGAAGGTCATCTAGTTGGCTGGAAAGTTTGGTGTCTTGAAAATGATGGAGTGGCTTTATTGCATTGAGGTAAAAAGACTATTTAGCCAAACCACTTTAAGAATAGATTGAAATGGCTTTTATGTCCTGGGTTCCTCAGACACAACTCCCTGAGCTGGAACAAATCTGGCTGTGAAGGTGTAAGGCACGTGTTTGAGTCTGGTGACATCTAGGAAAGTTGTCCAAGCGTGGTGCTGTGATGGGGTGGCGTGCAGTGAAGAGAGTGATTACAGTCCAGATTAAGGCAGTCAGGATAATAACACTGAAGTCGCTCAAGTTATTTTGTATTTGCACCAATGTGAGTGAAAGCACAGTTTGCATTTTAGCCTAGAGGGGTAGCTCCTGAAAAAAAAATAAAAAAATTGGAATATGCTGCACTCACAGATCTCCATTAACTGTAGAAAGGGGGTTTAGCTGCATTAGCCTGGGTGAAGCTCCTACAGGTTTTGATCTTACTCCAGCATTGTTACTTCCCTGAGTAATTACTCAGTATTTATACAGCACTTTTGGTTTTTTCCCTGCCTAATAGAAAAGCTTGTTTGCCATAGCAACCCCAGTGGTGATTCTGCTTCTCAGGTACAAAGCACCTTCCAGCAGATACATGTCAGCACTTAACATGAACTTTAGAAATTGTTGGTGTTTTAGAGCAAGAATGATCTGCTGTATAATGAGATGCCAAACAGAAAATAAGGTATGCTACGAGCTCATTAAGTAAGATTCCTTTGTAATCATCTTCAGTAACGCTTTTGTTTCCCCTGTTGTTTTTGCTTTCTTCTGCTTATGCGTGCACTTTAAAAATGTTCACAAAAAAAAAAAAAACTTGAAAAAGAAAAGAATACAGATGCAGGTGGGTAAATGCTGAAGGTTATTTTTATCCTACTGTTTGACAAAGATGATGTTAGTGCTGCCAAAAACAACCGAAGGTGAGAGTGGATCTATTTCCCTCAAAGGAAGCTGCTCGGGGTTGTGGTGATCAAGACCAAAAGGCTGCTGGATGCTTGCCTGGGCTGTCTCCAGAATTTGCAGTCAGTGACTTAGTTTCCTTCTCAAGCTGAGCGTGTTCAGAGGAAGGCAAGGAATCCTTTATCTTTTGGCTGACCTGTTCTTTGTCTTTCGCAAAAAAGTTGCTGCTGTTGCAGAAGTCACAAAGGTTGCCGCTTCCCGATGTGTCAGCGCACAGGGATGGGCTGAGAGCAACCTCTGCCTTCACCAGCAGATCCCAAATGAGCCTTTGTCCTGGCTCAGAGTTAGCCTGGCTGTTGAATGATATATCGGAGGGATTTGCTCACTCTGAGAAAGCAGACCTTTCTCTCGCAGGTATCCAGCTCTTTGCCTGGCGCCGCTATGCAGGCTTCAGCAGCAGGCAGCTCTGCCACTTCTGTGTAATTTCAGTAAGGGAAGTGGAGAACGTGGAATATTTTTCCAGCCTTACAATTTAATAGCCAGCTTGTAAATTATAAAGGGGGGAGGGCTGTTCTAGAAATGAAGAAGACGCAGGAAAGCAGGGAATCGCGTATCACTTCACACAACCACAGCTTTTTGTTACATCCTCAGGTCTGATCGTGCTCCTCTGGAGATCAGTTGAGGCTACCCATCATTTATGCAGGTACCCCTCAATGTGCTTATCTGTTTTCCTGGCAAGCTTTTGAGCTGTTCCTAGGCTGTGTGCAGCTGCAGCACCTGGGGCAGGTTAGCGGCTGTGTGGATGGATTTGCAGCAGTCTTTTGGGCCAAATCATGCCAGATCCAAAAGCTCTTGGGCTTGGTAGCAACCACCATGCTGCTCAGAGCTCTGGATCAAGCCTTAGAAATACTGATAACCAGCTGAAACTGGAAACAAACACAGCTCATAAAAATGACTGTCAAAACAAGCCTGACCAATTGTCAATGTTTTGGCAGGACAAATGTTACCAGAATTTTCTCATTCCTTAGGGGTTAACTAAGGACAAAAAGGAAATGATTCCTTTAAAAAAACTTTCAGATGAGAAAATAGGAGACAGGACTATATGACCTTTTTAAAAACAAACAAATTAAGAAAAGAAAATCTACCCAAAAGAACAAAAGAGAAAAGCCTAAGTATCAACGCCTTCATGGAAGGCTTGGCCAGCAAAGCTCCGAAGCAAATCATAATCCAGTAATTGGTGGCTTTCTGCACCACCAGTTCTGTTTCTTGAAGCAGTAAATTCATCTTTGCATTTCTGTTTAGAGAAAACCTCAGGGTCCTGCCTGCCTTTACTAAAGCATGAGTAACAGCAACAGGGGATGGCAATGCAATGGAATCTCCTTGGGCAGTGTGGGCCACCGACCTTGCGCGAGGTCTTCTGGGATGCTCTGCTGCAGAAAAGGAAAAAATATCCAATATTTCTACTTCATTTGTTGTCAGCATATGAAGATAAGTTGGCGTAAAGCAGTGTGCAGAAGGAGTTAGCTTGCCAGTGTGAGCACATTGCAGTTACCCTTGATGTACTGAAGCAAAGGTCAGGGTAAGATTTTAAGCGGACGTTGAGAGGCAAGTAGAACCAGGTAAGCCCTTCTTAGTGGAGAGCTTTCTTCGCTGTACCGGGGGATTGGCAGCGATACATTTAATTTTACAGGTATTGGGAGCAGTAAAAGTGAAGGCAGGGCTTGGGAGAAGGGATCAGCCCAACCTTAATCTGGAATTCATGGAGACCAGCGGTCTGGGTTAGGGCTTGCTCTTAGAAGTGTATCTCGGCTTTAGCAGGACCTGTACTGGTGGAGCAGACCTATCTATATTTGATGTTACGAGTATTTGAGATTGCAGGAATGAGGTTAAGAATAGTTTCAGAGTTAGTGTTGGGTTGAAGGCTGGATAACACTTCTTCAGCATGTGTTTTTCTTTTGGTAAAGGGCAAGACAGAGCAGCATGTGAGGGAATGTTTGAGATATCAAAAAAAAAAAAAAAGTATTAGAAAGGAAAGAAACAAAACCCAGGCGCAGTATTTCATTTGCACAGTGAATCCTCCAAATCAATTTCTGACTGAATTGAACAGCTTCATCTTGTAGTTGAAACTATTTTGAAATCCACTCTTTCTCTCTGCTGCTGCTAGGGTCACAACTGTGTAACGACGGCTGGGTTTCATCTGCATGATTTTGGGAGCTGAAGGGATTGTGTTCTGTACAGCTTATTACCGGTAGGACGCCTACAGACAGTGCTCTTCATTTGTATTCCAAGATCAGCTTCCTCAGCTGTGATCTTCTGCTCTGGAGTTGACACTTGTGAAAGAAAAAGAAGTTGTAGCTTTTGATTTATCCATTCATTTAATAATTGTTTTCTCTGCGTAATGGTGTTCCCTGGCAGAGATGCAAAGTGTTTGGTCTTTCCCGCCTGTCCCGATAGGTTATATTTTAAAGAGGAATTGTAAGTGAGAGATCCCCACGCTTCCATGCTTCTGCTGCAAATCTCCAGGAAAACTGAGATACTAAATAGGTATTGGCTTGTGCTGGAGTTCCCTGCCTCATTTTGTTAAGCCTGCTTTCCTCAAGAGAGAGATCTTAAATGCTATTTTTCCTGCTGATAACCCTCCCTCTCCTTCTCCCCACCTTTGGCAATAGCTACCCTGTGGAGATGGCAGAACCCTGAAACTTTTTAAGATTTTCTCTTGGTGTGAGCTGTGGAAAACTCTGCTTGTCCACTGTCCAATATCTCCATCCACGGGGGCAGGCTGTATGGGGCTGGGCTTAGAGTCGGGTCATAGAATCACAGAACGGTTCGGGTTGGAAGGGACCTTAAAGATCAGCTTGTTCCAACCCCCCCGCCATGGGCAGGATCACCTCCCACTAGACCAGACTCCGGAGGGTGGCTGCAGCCACTGCTTCCTCAGGACAAGAGGAGTCCTGCTAGAGCTGGGGTGGAGGTTGGAAGATACCCCCTACTTGCATGTGATGTGCTGTAGGTCACACCAGACACCCTGCTGTGGTAGTTTTTCTTGTATGCTTCCTTGGGATTATGAGAAATGCCATGAAGGCATTTGCCTGCTGAGGAGACTGTAGCTAATGTTAGTCCTGCGCTGATAAAAGCCACGCTTCCCTGCTCCCGCAGCAGCTCAGGGGCCGTGCCGCAGGCCAGCATCTCCTGCTGCGCTTTCCCCATGCAAGCAAAGCACGCAGCCCCATGGAAAGCTGGGCTGGGGATGCAGCGCCCCTTTTTTTGGCCCTACTTTGTGCTGGAAGATGCTGTGCCACCACCAGGCTGCTGCCTTCACCCATCATTGCCTGCGTTCCCGTGGTCCTTCCTCATGCTGCTGCGCCGTTTATTTTCCTGATGGGAAGAGTAATATTTTCTGACAAAGGTAGAGCTTCATGACAGCAGAAGCAGAAATTACTCTCCTTTCTGACTAGTCCTTCAAGGAAAATCTTTCAGATCTGACTCTCCGGGGGCTGAAATCAATGCAGGTGTTAAGCAACGTGGCTTGGCTATTTGGATAAAATAGCCTAGTTTTGATTAGGTAGGGAATCGGAGGATAAAGGGATTTCTTTTTCTCAGAATTGGGCAAAGAATAGCAATATAAAAAGCTGGATCAAATAGCTAAAGCCAAGATCTTTCCCCTGAGGCTTTTTTTCGGTTCCTTTGTAGCACATCAACTTAAAAGAGCCGTAAACTCCAGTTTCTGAAGGTTGCTGAGTGGGAAGGTGAAAAATAAAAGAAAAAGGGAGTTCACAGCTGCAGCCTCTTAGGAAATTGTGGTAACAACCTGTCATCCTTGGAGCCGTGGCTGATAATGCTTCTGTGTCCTTGTGCCTGTTGGTCTTTACCTAAATTATCTGCTGGCACATCTGAAATTTAATGACGCCATATGACACTTGGTACGACGCAGTCCCTTTAGTATGTTCCCCGTCGCCCAGTACTCAGGGAGGCAGCACGGACAGGAGGAAAATAATGCTTTTTTACTACATTTTGCTCCTGATGTGTTAATCCTCTCCAGCCCGCTGAGCCGCTCAGTCTGTTGGCTACGTTTGGGCACTTCAAGCTGAGAAGCTGATGCATACATTCTCGGGTGCCTGCAGGCCTACCTGTCCTTCTTCTGTATTCTTATCACTTAAACTATATTTGGCATAAAAAGGAGAGAACAGATACAAAAATGCTTATTTTAACATCTCCCATGTTAACGGAGCCATTCCGACTGAATTGGCATAGGGATATATGCTGTTGTTTCCTCCAAAAAGGTGATTTTTTTTTTTCCCCATGAAATACCTGCAGTTTCCTTCCCAGAGCGGGGCGCAGCTGTTTGCAAGAATCGCGGAAGGGGCAAAATTCCTGCAGCCCCTTCCTCTGCCCTGTGGCACTGCTCACACCCTGCTTTGCTGCTTTCATTCTTTGTTTTTCATTTTTAGCGGCCAGGCTAGGCCCGGAGGCTTTAGATGGGTGATGAGACGGGTAGATAGAGCTGCTCGTGACACAGGGGGTGACGAACCTGGCCTCTTGCAAAGTAGGGAACCGGCAAAGACCCCACCTTGCACCCACAGGGCTGCTCCCAGATATCGGCACTGACTCCGGCCTCTCTCCCACTTCCCTGACTTGCGGTAACTTTTTTAGCCCTTTGTATCGCCTGCCTGGATCTTGATTGGATTTACAGTACACGTGCTGCCAAGCTACCTGAAATATATTGAAAGAAAAAAACACAAATATTCTCACAGGTGTGACAACAAAAGAATAGAAAAAGAAAAAAGATTCCTTAAAGGGGAGAAAAGGGAAAGGAGAGAAAAAAAAAAAAAAAGGCAAGGAAAGAAGGGTCTGATACATTGTCAGGTATATTTGGTGAGAATTTTTTTCAAAAAGCTTCTTGTTTTAATAATGTCTCTGGTTAAAAGGAAAAACTGTTTTATTAAGAGTACTTCTACTTCTTTTCTGTAGAATTAATGTCCGCCCATGAAAAAATACAACTTCCCCTTTGCATGCTAATTTTGACTGCTTATTTCTGCTCCCTTTAATTTTTTTTTATGAAATTATACCTGGGTCCCTGTAATCCTAAATTCAACATGAAGAAGGAACCTGAACTTTACTGCAAATCTCCTTCTTGCTGATTTCCAAAATACCTTATGCACTATATGAATTGGAGAGAAGCCACGCTTCCTTCAGTAAAAGACAGAAAAAAGTAAAAAGGGAAAGTTCTCTTGCCTCCCTGCTTCCAGAGAAAAGCTGGAACGTACAAAATCTAAAGAGAAGATGCATAATGAGCAAATTTAAAAAAAAATCTTATTGATCTAAGTAACATCCTGGGCTTTGGCAGCTTGCTTCCTTATATTTTGAGGTTTGTTGTTTTGTTGAGTGTTTTTAAACATCAGCAGCTGGTGGCACTGAATTGTATCTATTCTGGAATTACGCTTCGGTGTGAGGAATGTTGCTACAACAGGAATGGGATTTCAGGGCGATGTGGGCTCTCTCCTTAGGGAATATTTTCCCACAGCTCATGTCAGTACACGGAAGATGGGGCTTGTCGCAGGAAAGCTCTTGGTGAGCCCTGGGGACACCCACTCTGGTTGTGTCCCCCACTGTCCCTGCACAGTTTCAGGATATTCCCATCACAGGGTAGGTATAGCTCCGCATTTGCCAGGGAGAACGTTGGTCTGTTTGTTTATCAGCAGGGCACTGCGTAAGAGGCACCAGGCAACCCCTGCCCACCTCCCAGGGTGCAATTTCTCTCCCTGGGGACATAACAGCCCCGGCTGGGAAGAGCAATCGGATGTACATCGGTTGTGACACTGTGCTGGAATCAAAGCCGTGAGTCAAGAAGTATAAAGCAAACTCTGTCACTCCTTTCCCTAGGAGAGAATTTTTTCTCTCATTTAACTGCCCCACACCTTTGCAAACCTCTTCTCTTCACTAGCATAATGCATTTTTAATGAGCTTTTCTACAAAGACCACAAGGTAGCTCTGAAGCCTTAAGCAGAGGCCATGAAATTTTTTATTTTATCTGGTTTGTTTTTTTTTTTTTTTGTCTTTTACTGCAGAGAGAGAAATGCACTACAGCTCTGAGCAATAGTGAGAGGATGATCCTGGGTGAGCAGAAGATGAATCAATGGGTAAGCAGTTCCTTTAAGAGTAAAAAAAGGTGTTAAATTAGTCAAGCCTTGTGCTGCTTTGAAGCTCACAAGCATGACATTTTTGGTGGTTTTATTACGTTTTTTGTGTGTTTGAGCTACTGCTTAGTCGAGTTGATAGCGCCAAATCCTGATAAAGCGAACTCCAACATCCTAAAGGCGTATGATGATATAACGCAACATGCATGAACTGTGAGCTGGGTTTTTTTTTTTCCTTTTTATTCACTTAGGATATATTTTTAAAACATCTGAGAATTTAACCATGTCTGTCCCTGCAGTTTAAAAACAAGCTGAGCTAGTTACTTAGTTAACTTAAAATGATCGGAAAAGGTGAAGACAACTTGTGATTTCCAAAGCTCTGTTTATGCAAGACAGCCAGTATTTCTGTCTGAAGAAATTGTGCTGTAATGTTCTTCATCTTCTCCACATTTTGATGGAAAAATCAAATGATTTTGATGCTCAGCGTTTCAGATGAGATATTGCCTTTTCAGGTAGTGTAATTTCAGCTGTATATCACGACGTGTAATGTTTTATCATTCTGTCTTGCTTAGGAAAATCTATTCTTGCCTAAATTATTTTTGTGCCAGATCATCTTGAAGTATTTCAAGACAGAGCAACATGAAAACCTCATCTTGAAGTGTCTGGCTGCTGCACTATAGACTTACGAGCTCTCATAAGATCTGAGCACCTTCCAGCAGCACATTAAACACCACGAGTAACATCTGCCACCTTTTGTTTGTTTTTGTATCCTCCCCTCTGGGGAAAACGCACATGCAGTGGTATGCCCAGTTTTGGTCAGGTTTCTCTGTATAAGATTGGGGGGGTTTTTTTGTTTTTGTGTTTTTTTGTTTTTTTTTTTTGGTTGGTTTTTTTTTTGTTTAAGAAAGATGCGTTCTTCAGAATTTCAACGAGGGAATAGGCAAGATGGAAGAAACACACGTAGCACTTGGAGTGGCGTGCAGAAACATTTCTAGAGGTCCTTATGTGTGTGAGGAGGGTGTTGATCATCTTTCTCAGACTAATCTGCAGGAATTGCTGACCATACCAGGATTTTTTCTGTGGGAGAGAAGCAGAGGTGGCCTTTCCTGAAAGCCAAGAGCAGGTGTGCTCATTGCTAGATCGCAGCAAGCGCAGCTGGCTGGAGTCCAGCCACGAGTCAGGGACTGTCCCTCAGGACAAAGCAGCATGGCCTTGCTATAGCAAAGGGTGAACAGAGGGGTTACTTCTAGAAACTGCTGTGCAAGAGCTTGGGGCTTGGATTCGCTCCCGCTTGCAGAGGTTTGTGGTTGTCCAAAGAGATTTTTCTGGCTGAGAGGTGTCAAATGTGAGGCTGTTTTGGGACTGCTGGTCCTTGTGCAGGAAGGGACTGATTGCAGTTTTCAGGCAGCCTGAAACTTCAACTCTGATGTGCAAGCCCCATCCCCTTCTGCTAGCTCAGATGTCAGTAGTTAGGCTTTATCCGCATTGCTAACTATTGTGATTGCTCACGGTTAACTCATCAAATGAGACAAGAGGATCTCATTACAAGGAGCTGCAATATCTATTACCAATGCTGCCGTTTAAAATGAGACTCATTTTGTGTTGGAATTTAACAGCACTGAACGGACTGGATGTAGGCACAAGTAGTTTAATTGTCCTGAAAGTCAACTTGATTTGCCAGATGAATGAGGAGCTTTAATAGAGTCAATGTTAAACTACTGTGGCTATTCGTCTTTGCTCTGCGTGAGATGTGGCCAGTTCTCCAACCACTGGCAAATGGATGCACAGCTGCTCTCACCTCCACCAGCAACATCATTGCTGTCCTGTACAGAAGTCGCGTCTCAGTCCCTCAAAGGTGACAGCCAGCCACTGGCTTTGCTGCCCGGTAAAATGGCATAATGCATAAATTAATCTGGGCTCGTTCCTAAATCCTATGCTGCGTTACTGAATAAGCTGGACACAAATTACAAGCATCCTTTGTCCTTTTCAAAATGTCAGGCAGAGCTGCCAATACTCACTATTTCTGGAATAACTAATTCAGACCAGCGTTTTCTGTTCACTTCTGCAAAAAAGGCAGTGTACTAGCTAAAACAGGTCCCTGGTTCCTAAAACTGGGAGATCCCAGCTTCCTATATTCTCCAAAATATCCAAAGCAAATATTTTCTCAGGATCATAAGTTTTATTAAATTCTTAAATTTTATTTATTTTGCTTCTCGTAAAGCATGTGATGACTGGATAGCTGGAGAGGACGGAACAGAAGACTGTATCAGCGCAGTTAGGAGGAAGAATGTGAACATTTTTGGACAGGTAGTGAAAGGAGGAAGAGACTGCCAAGGGCAGGCAATCCTCAAAGACGGGGAGAAGAGGAAAGACAGGAGTGAATACAAAGGCTCTGCAGGCACAGGCAGAATTTGGGATCAAGCTTACCATAAGATTAGCAAGAACGGGGGCATTTACATCGCACGTAAGATCAAGGTTGGCGGTTGGCAGCCTCCTCCACAGGGAGCAGGGAAGTTGCCCTCTTGTTTTCTGTCTTCCATCCCAGGGGTCAGCTAAATGTTTCCGGGGATGCTTTATGATTTCCAGCTGAAAAGTACATGCTGAGCTTTAACTTATTCCCTTGGAGTGACTCCTGCTGCCTTTCCTAAATGCTTTGGTGCCTGTTGCAGAGCTTCCTAGGCTGCACTATAAACAATAAATGGTTAAAAGTCAACGAGGAAAGAAAATGCTGGTTAACTGATCCTAATCAAAATTGCTCCTAGATGATGTGCAAACTCTGATCCACCTGTGATGGGCACCAAATTTTCTTTCAAACTCGGCTTTAGATGCTTTTTATGTGCCCTTCTCTTCAGTATTTGCATGTGCTTGTTATTTCTGTTGCTATTTGCTACTGCAGAGTCTGATCCTTCAGGTCAGGGGACATTTTGTCACTGACTGCCACATTGACAGGCACGGGCTTCAGAAGGTGGGGTTTGTTGTTTCTTTTTTTTTAATTTGCAAACAGAAAATGGTAAGAGGAGAAGCACGCGTCTCCTGATGGTGATTATGCTATCAGAAGCACATTGGCATAATGAAGGGATAATTACTAACTATGCTGGGCTCTGTTTTCACACATTTATGACGACTAGGTGTGGGAGCGGGTGGGTTGTCACTGATTTTAGGCAAAGCCCTAAAAGGAGTTTAAACACAGATGGGAAACAGTTCATCCTTCGTAGCCCACCTCTGCATTTCCAGCAGGATTAAAATCATGGAGCAGCAGCAAATGCACAGCGTGGAGTTGCCCAAGCAATGCCCAGTCACTGTAATTCTTCATGGTAGCAAGAGGCGAGGTGGTAAGTATTAAAATACCGGGAGCCTCGGGCCCACCAGCTGCAATATCATAAGGTTTTGTATCAACTTAGCTCCCTCTTGCAAATGCATGCAGACTATGAAGGCTTTTGCCCAAATTTAACTTGTCTTTGCTTTGGATCCTGCACAGTGGTCCCTCGCAGATCTGTAGTTCTCCATCACAAAGCCTCCAGCCCATGATATGCTGGCAGGATAACTTTGCCTGAGGGACGATGCTGGGCAGCGAGACTACCATGGAATAAAAGACTTCCAGCACTTGTTCTGGTTCCAACCCTTTAATACAATACTGAAAGGCATATCCTCATGCTGCCACTGAGCAGACTTGAAGGCCAGGGACCTCAAGCCCACACCTCCTTGCATAACCAGAATCTTATTTTTCAAACCTGTCGTTAGCGCTGGACAGCCTCTTGGCACTCAACTTGAAATGCATATTTTCCCCTTATATGGGCTAAAACCATTGAGGCTGACTGTTTTGAGTGATTCAAGGATGTACATCCCATGATCAGTCTTATGGATTTGCTCCAGATTTTGTTGTGCTAATTACCATTCCAGGTGGCTATGAGTTAATTAGTAAGCTATGTGTTTCAGGGTGCACCATATCCATATATAAATAAATCATTACTGAATAAAGGGTGCACAGATACAACATATTTGATGATGCGGCAGAAATGCTTTGGCTTGCACAGGACAATCGAAATGTATGTATTATTAGTGACCATACAGTTCTTTACATTAATTGGCTTCATCTGGATTTGGGTTTTGGAGGTCTGGGCATAAGGGTCTTGATCTGAACTCATCAGTTATTATTTATAATGGCCTGATTTTCATTTCCTTAGTCTTCAGGCCAGCCTGTGCTTTGTAAGATATAATGATCTCCCCTCAGATGCTTAAAGGCAACCTGTTTGGGTTTGGACATCTGGGAAAGATGATACAAAGCCAGCAAGATCTACCCTTGGTAAGGCACTACCAGTATCTTCTGTCCTTGAGTCCAGTGTCTCTCAAGTGTTTTCTTCCTATTTGTCATCCTTGAAGGTCGCCTTAGCACACAGATGGCTCCAGTTCAATGAAGCATGGAGGAAAGCAGCCAGAACACGGGTGGCAGCCATCCCCGGCAGCGTGTGACAGACTGAGATTTTCATGTCACCACTAAGCAGGATGCAAAGCGTGTGCTCTTTGCTCCCACGACCAAACCTGCAAGTCCCTTCACTCTGGGGTGCCCGTCCCCCCTCCTTGGGTATGTCTGGGCCTGAATCTATTGGCTTTTCCATTCCTCTCCTCTGTCCCCACGAGGCCAAGTTGCAGGGCTGCATCCTTCCCTTGCAGAGCAGTGCTGGTGCCAGGGAAAAAGAGTGGGATGAAGGAGGCAGAGAGGATCAGCAGGGTGTGTGCAGCGACTCTTATAGAGGCAGTTTGGCATGTCAGCACCCGTGGACGCACACCTTGGTGGGTTCAGGAGCTCCCTGTGGATGGGGAGGTCCGTATCTCATCAATAGCATCCATCCCATCCCTGCAGCAAGATCTCTGTGACCACAGCAGTGTGTTTCTGAAGAACTACAGAGGGCTTTCTGGCGTTAAATTCTATCTTGCAGGCATATTGGTTGGTCAATGCCCCACTCAGCATCCAGAAACGCAGCCTGGGACTATTAGCACAGTTCATAATTTCAGCAGTGCTTATGAGCCTTCAGATTGAGTCAATTCTCTCAACGGAGTCAGCGTCTACTTCAGCATAATTTTTTTTTTTTTTTTTAAAAAACTCCTGCCTTCCCCCCCAGACCTCACAGAGATTTTAATGCATTTAAATGAAAAAGCTGAACAGTTCCCTTTTCTCATTCGCATTATGCAGCATTGCCCTTCTCTGTACTTTATCCTATTTCAGAGCTGTCGTGCAAACCAACCCGACTAAAAAAAAAAAAAAAAAAGAAATCATTAAAGAAGCGTGCATCCTGTCAGCCTTCTGTCTCAGCTCCTTCTCTCACTGTATGTGCAGGGAGAAATCCCTTCTCCTGCTTGCCCTCCTCTTTCAGGTGTTTTCATTTCTTTCCTAGCTGTGATCTAATATTTCTATGATTCCCCAGAGTGCTCTGGTCTGCTCCAGTTTCCCAGTAAACAAACCACTACTCCCATCCTGCCCCCCCATGTAGTATTCACTGTTCCAGCACCATGAAACTACTATTTTTCTAAAGTGTTTTTATGGTTTGGTTTTTTTCTCAACTATTCCAGAAGTGGGAATTCTCCTTTTCTGTAAAATCTGTCCTGTGAAGCACCCTGTACTGCTAGGACATCCCCTTTTCTTTATCCAACTGAGTATATCTGGAAGAAGCAGTCGTTGTACCTTTTTCCTCCGTCACTGCAGTATCTGATTGGTTTTAATATTATTTCTTGTCCTCTTCTATATCATGAGTCAGTTTTCAAGGAAGACTCAGTGATAGGCCTTCAACATGCCTTGCCTTTTTTTTTTTTTAATTGTTGTTATTATTATTCAAGTATGATTGCCAGGCTAGCTTATCTTAGCCGCCTTCATCGTGCCAAAAAAATTATGCTCTCGTAAGCCTGTCCCTTCTCATGTGCCTGCCTTTTGATCATTTGGCTATGCTGAACAGTCATTCTTCTGCAAGGTAACAGCATGGGTTTCCATGGGATTATCATGTTGGCTGCAGAAAAGAAGTCCTCCTTAGTGGAGACTAAACATGGAGAAAGTGCATCCAGCTCTGGGGGTTCATTGGTGGACAGTTGCTGGTGGCAGGGGGCAGTCAGCAGGAAGTGTCATTTGCTCTTGCTCTTAGCAGGAGTGTGTGGCACTTGTTAGTGGCTCTCCTGGGCAACAACCATAAACTCATCCCAAATGTACCCAAAAAACGTACCCAAAAAACATACCCAACAAAAAGGGAAAGCCAGAGGAAAATGAGGAAAAAAAAACCCCAAGCCCCTAATGAATATCCCGGGAAATGGAAATATGATGGTATAGGGCTCAAAAGAGCAAAATGCGGGACGAGTTAGTGTCTCGTTCTTGCTGCAGCTGAAGCTCTTTGTGAGAAGATGTGACAGTAGGCGTAGCTCTGGTGGGGAGTTTGCACCAATCACAGATGGAGAGAGCAAGAGACGCTGGAGCAGGTATGGGACAAGAGGTCAAGGCTTTCACCTGTATTCCTCTAGTCTCTGGTATCCCACGGAGACCCCTGATTGCCAAGAGACTGTTTTTCCAGAGAGGAATATATCCTGGTAGCAAGACCTCCAGTTTGTGGTAAAAATAACTCTTACTTACTTCACAGGCCCACAGAAAAGCACCTGCCTGGACAGCAGGAGACCAGCAAATCACAGGTAAGAAAGTGGCTCTGCCAACTTCTGTGCAGAAAAACTATTGGTGAGTTTAGGCTCATCTTCACATCTCCCTGGAAAAACTTTGGATTATCTTGATTTTTATCTACACATGGAAGGTGAAACGGTCTAAATCTTAATGATTTGTGGGATGGGGGCCACTTCTCAGTTTCAATAAATACATTAGCCTCTTTGTCGGTGGAAGTAGCTGTTTGGAATTCATGGTACGTTTTAAAGTTTCTTTCAAGGATTGCTTTTTTTTTTTTTTTTCTCCTCTCACGTATCTCAGAAGAACCAGCCTGCCAAACTGCTCCAGGAAGCTCTTCTGGGATAGAGACATCCATCTCTGTGTACGGTCTGTACTTGTGAAGCAGAGCACAAAGCCCTTTTTCCATTTAATCCATATTAATTATCTCTCTGCAGCTCCTCTATAGTTCCCACTCAGCCCTGGCACCAAAACATGTGCGACTGCATCTTGAACAAACCGGAGCCTTTCACTGCACACCTGGTAAGTCAACACTCCGAAAATAAAAATAAATAAAAAGGTTTACTGCTGAAGAATTGCGGCTCTCCATGCTTGAAAACTGAATGCCTTGAGACTGTGGACTAAGGCAGATATTTTTAGTGCCATCAATATCTCCTGGAGTTGATATCTCCCAAGACAGATGGTTGTTTCCCACAGAACGTTGTCAAATGTTTGCTCAGCCAAGATCAATTTTCTTCCAAGTCCTTTCCCACCTTCTGGTGAAATATGTTTCACTTGCCAGACAAAAAATTAAAGAAACAGCATGAAACCGTGTCACTCTAGAGGGTTCTCATTCCCATAGCTCTCCTCTGTCCTTTAGCCGTGTGACTGACATCTCTTTCGGTGCTCATGGAAGAATAGATGCACTCGCAGTGGAAGCATGATGCCAAAAAACAAAGGCTCAAGTCTCATGTCAGAGCCTGATTTCCTCCGAGACCTATGAAAAGTCATTTCTCAGACTGTCAAAAGGTCTTGCTGCCACATTTGGCTGATAGGTCTCCTAAAACCAAAGAAATCCTGAGCACCCTTGATTCGGCCTCTTAAGAAAATGAGGCACAAGGCGGGAGGAACAGAAGTGGTGCGGAGGAGGAGGTGCCAGGAGGAGGCACAGAGAGGCTGAGTTGTGTCCGTTGCTCAGAAACAACTGCAGCATTTCTTTTAATTACAAGCCCACATGAGTCTGGAGACATGGACCCATTCATGGTGTCTGCCAGCACACTGGACCGGGTGGATTTTCAGCTGAAACTGGGGGTGGGTGGGCAAAGGATTTTTTTTAAGAGTGGCGTGGAATATATTTCCAGTGATGCCCCATTTGTAAAACTGGCACCATAAAAAATGTTTAATTTCTTTTCCTCGCTGGTTGCTGTTTTTAGCAGAGCATGTCTTGTCACAGTGTAAGGGACACAGAGTTGGTACTTTCCAAAGTACAAGCTCCCACGTAATGTCTAATTGTTAAAAGTGAGAAATTACAGCAGCCGGGGCCAGTAGCAGTTTCTCAAATCTTCTGATGGTTCCTTCCTGCTTAGGTTGAAAATTGTTAATATATGGTTGTTTTCTGGCTAGGATATTGGCAATCCAGGATCAGTAGGGTATCTTTCATCTTTACCACTTCATACATAGTAACAATTCTGATTTAGTTTTGTAATTCTAAATCCTTTTTAAAATGCTACAAAATCAACTTCTTTCTTTTGCACATTGAAAAGTAAATTGGATCATCCAGAATATTCTTTCCATGTTGCTCCATAATTTTTTCTATTATGGTTTCAGAGGCAGGTGAGGCTCTCATTGGAAGGGAAATCAGTGCTATGATGCCCAAAAATATTTTTCATCCTTAATTTAGTTGTGAGACTGATCTATTCACACCAGCCTGGCTTAAGCAACCCTGTATCTTCAGACTGCTTTTGAGGAAGAGGATTTTGGGTGGAAGTAACCTGCTAGTCTTGGTATTGTGCCTCTTGTTTGGGATTTGCCAGGGATTCATTAATATTTTCAGTCTTATATTTTCGTAAGGATTACAGATTCCTGATCCTTAACCTCATGTAGGAGGTGTTTTCAGCCTCCTCCTGCCAAACGAGCATCTTTGCCATTTTCTAAATACTATGCATATATAAACATATATTACATACATATATGCCCAATTTAGGACTAAATTGTTAACCTTGCTGTTACCTGGGAAAGTCACGTGCAAATCTGTGTAAAGCCTTTTCATACTGGGAATCTAATTGCCCGTATGGCCTTTTTGTGGAAATCTATCAATGGTTTGCAGTGTCATATTGGCTCCTGGGAGAGACTACATGTGACGGTAATCAATCATTTGGGCTGCAAGTGGGCTTGGGACAACCCAATCCCTATGCCCTTTTAAGAGGCATACTCATACAAACAGAAATGGAGGAAACGCAACGATTTCGTATACAGAAACCAGAGAGGAAAAGCACACACATACGCAAACTGGGTGGTGGTCATGGGGGGGTGTTAATTATTAAGCCTTATTTTATCCCTGCGTTCCTACTTAGTGGTCAGCTTCGCTCTTGCTCTGGGAGCTTTCTGAGTTGCTTTGAGCTGCAAGGAGAAAAAGCTCTTGCTTTCTCCTTAAGAATATTCATGTGCCAAGGCCAAGCCCCTACTCTTACATCTTTGCTCTGGAGTTTATCTCCCAGATGCATTACTTCATGGAACAGAGGTGGAACATCATCATCATTAAGATCCAAATCAAGCTGCCTATCCTGTAAAGGATCCCCCTGCCTGAAGCGAAACAGAACTGTTAATGCATTTTTTATAAACAATGCCATTAAAGATGCATGAAAGATGTGTTGTAAATATTAAAGAGGAACTATCACTTTTTTTTATTTCACTCCATAAAACATAGCACAAAAATCTCCAGGTCAAATTTCTTCTCATGCAAGTTAAACTTAATTTCTTCTCGTGCAAGTTAAATACCATGGTATTACAGCTTCTGCAAGAGCTCTGAAGCAACCCTGTTAGGATGTTCACAAACATGGAAAGTTCAATTATGGAACTGTACTAGTCAAGTCATAAAAACACTCGAATGCGAACAGAGCAATTACAGAGAACATTTATGTATATTTAAAGAGATGTTGTAGTCTCCTAAATCCGCTGTGGCAGGTTTCACACCTAGCGTGGTGCTTTACTTGCCCATCCCCTGTAAGCGATGCTGGCCAAAGGCTGGGTGCAGTTCTCTCCCCGCCGCCTTGCCCGCTAGGCTGTTATCCCACCTAGTGGCTGCAGTCTGCCTGCTCTCCCTTCGCACGAGATGCTTTTTTTTCCATTATATTGGTGAAACAAGTCAAAATTTGACATATTACTTCAGTTAGCAGGGCATATGCCTTCAAATCGCTTAGTCAGATGGTTAAAACACGTGCCCTTGCCTTAACTGCATAACGGCAGGGACAGGTTTCACACTCAGGTGGGTATTTGCAACACCTAAATTCACACATCAAATATAGATGCTTGTCTAACACAGTCAGCTTTCCAGTCTAAGTACTCTGTATCATTCTTCTTATGTTTGTACCTGGCCTCTAATTTGGGCGCATCGAGCTAATGTGAATAAGCCCCTTCCCGTCCCTACTTGTGGGACCAGCTCAAGTTCCCCTAAGTTCTTAACGGCAGTCACAGGAGTGAATTTTACCTTCTCTGCTGTCGATACGCAGATGTCCACAATATACCTATATGCTGTCCGGCCACTTCACCATCAGCCCAGCTGATGGTTCTGAGTGAAGCCAAAAGTAAAAACGCCATTGCCTTCCAGAGGAGCAGGGTTCAGGCCAAACTTTTAAGTTTAATGGAAAGATTTTATTAAAATAAGGTGCTTTTGAAAAAAATTCTATTACTGATCTCCTTGAATCACATGGAAAAAGTCCACTGAAAATATTTTGATGACAACAAAAAAAAGGACTTGCCGAAGCACTGCAAGAAACTTCCTGCAGTTGGGCAGGAATAACGTTTATGGTAAGCCTTCAAGATGGAGTTAGCCTGTGAAATCCTTTATTGTTTCCTTCCAGCCTTGCTCTTCGCCCCTCTATTTCCATGCCACGTTTTGCTCTGTTACAAAAGTAGCTTTATTGTCAAAAGAAGTGGGATCTCTCCTGTCTTTTTTCTTTAAGTCCCTTAAGTCCTTAAATGTGCGTGTAACTCTCATTGACTGGATGGTCCGACTCTTTAGGTTGTCTTCTGTACCCAGAAGAACTTCTTGATTCATTTCATGATCTTTTTTTCCCTTGTTTTGATGTCAGTCTTGCTTTGTGGAATTAAAGATCTCAATGGTAAAGGCAGCTGAAGTTCCCAGCATGCACTTGAAGAGCATTCACTGCTCACTGCGGAGCAGACATTTAATAATAAAGGTCACTCTGGTAAATTAATGATGAATCTTTAATCTTTTTATACAGAATAAATGTCTCTCTTCAAAATGCAGAATTATAAGAATTGTTTCCCTGTGTATCCAAAAAAAAAAAAAATCTCATTGGGAGAAAACAAAAACATTGTCCTGAGCATCATTTTTATTAAATTAGTCTCAGTATTTAATTTCTTTTTCGTTGAACAAAACATAAGAAAAGGAATTGCTTCAGCCTACTGACCTTTATTTAAGTGGAAGCATTCCCACCTGTGCTGTCTCTTCCGGTGTACTGAAATAAAATTTTCTCTATAGAAGTGAAAAAAGGCACAAAAAGCTTGGCACGTACTTTGTTTTTCTTTTTCTCTACTGTATTTTGGTTTTGGTTTTTTTTTATAATTTGGTGATGAAATGCATTTACCATCAATACCGTCCTCGATTTAACAGTCAGCTGCTTCATGCAGAAGACCTCTAGCTCCTCTCTCCATGAGATGCTTGCTGTGTGCAGCCTGGGAAGCCGTTTCCCTAGGCTCCCAATTAGCTGCCTACCCTAGCCGTGTTTTCAAACCGGATCAGATATCCACAGTTCCCTTCGTATGCCTCCCTCCCGCCTGCTACGCTTTAATTTATGTTTGCAGCAATATCCCTTACAAGTGATCTACCTGCCTGGTTATACCATGGGAAGGTTTGACGGGCCGGTGAGCCCATTGTGGGGTTCAGGCGCCAAAGATTCTGCAACCTCTGACCGCTGCAACTTTTCATCTCTTAATTTTCTGAGGGCTGTGGGATGCTCACGGGGTCTGTGGGTGAGAAGGCTCTCCCATGGCATGGTGGTACTGGGTCGCAGTGGTGGGGCCAGGGCAGAGCTGAGTGTGGTGTTGGCTTCCCCGACTGGCTGCAGGTCGGTGTCAGGGCACGGGCATCCCTGGGCAAAAAATTAAAAGAAATAATTTCTCAAATTTCTACTACTGTATTTCATAATTCTTGTTATTTAAGTCTTGTGGGCAGCCACTTGCTATCTGAAACTTATTTCTAGACAAAATCTGCTAATTAACTCCCACTGAGCTGGTGATCAGCTTCTAAAAATAATTGCTCTGGAATTAATGATGCAGGGTGGGGTTTTTGTTTAATCGCACTATCTATATACTTAGGTGTGCCAGACTTATCGGATCAGCTCTAACAGGATCATTTGCTGCCTCCCAATAATACTTTAGTCTGAGATCATAATCCTCAGACTAAAATTAAAGCATCATCTTAAACCTGCAGCGGAGCTGCTTCATGCCTGTTGCAATTGGTGCTACCTGTATAATAGCACATTTGGCCCTATATTTTGAAACGCGTGAACTCTTAAATGTGCCTAAAATGCAAAGAAACAGGCAGATGGAGTAACTTTCCTCCCTTTGCTCAGCCTGGAAGGCAGAGGGGAATTTCTCTTTGCGCTCAGGAGTTTCCTGTGCTGTAGAGAGTTCATTGTTCTGGTTTCTCTCTAATAGTAACTGCATTATAAAAAGGTTTTTTGGTGCTTTTAATGTGCTTGCTTTAAGGAATAAGAATTTGCAGGCTCTGTCACTTTCAAGTTCAAGCCAACACAGGGTCTAGGCACAGGAGTCAAACACGAACATAATCAAGCTATCTGCATTTTCATTAACAGACAAGGAAAACCATTACAGCTCTGAAGCACTCTGCTTTCATCTTTTGCATAGACCACATAGCTGGAGATAAGTAGGGAGATGCCTGAGAAAAGGAGCAATTACAGTTAATCAATAATCCTCAAATGGCAGCAATTAAAATTCTGAAAAAAAAATATTAAAAAGAAAGCAGGCAAGGTAATGGCAAATCATCCATCAGCCATTCAGAGCTTTTTTGCAGATCTCAACTTGAAAAAAGGAGGAGTTTTTAATTAAATCATCATCTGAGGACACCAGTGATCCTTCATGGTAGACAATTTAGAGTGCAAGAAACAGCTTTGAATGGCCATAATCGTAAAAGATGTGTTTGTTTTCCCCCAAAATGGGCCCCTTGCTTGGCTATATAAAAAAGATGATTCTGCTGAAACAATATGGGAGAGCTCTCTGCTTTTAAATGATCTAATTTCCATCTCCTTAACTGAGTTAATTTAGTGCAGTAACATATGTATTTGTTTCCAAATAAAGACATTTGTAGGTAGCATTTTCTGTATAACTTTGTCCCCTGCCCCAGGAAGACCAAAGCAGCGAATTGGGGTTCAGCAGGGCTCGTGATTCCATGACGTGAGGAACTCAAGCAGCTTGACTTAGGAAGTGCTTTTCCTCAGCTCCAGCCGGGGCACAAATTTCATTTTTAGTGATTTTCAACAGCCTTTTGGACGCTCAGCCCTGGGGGTCCCCCTATGACCCTATGTGTCTTGAAGGGACAGCACAGGTAGGTGACAAGAGATCACCTAGTGTTTTCAGAAACGATGGCTGATTTGGGGTGTTCCCTTCCAAGGCTACACAGGTGTCTGCTCCCACTCACTGGGGATGAGGAGGGGCTCCCAAATCACCCAGCAGCTGGCCAAGGCTGGGGGCGGACTCACCAATCTGCCTCGTTAGGAGACTCAAGTGGCCTCAGGTGGTGGGGGTGGGCTGGGTCGTCTGCAGAGTTTTCCCTGGGTGGGAACAGTCTGGCATCTCCTCAGAGTCTGGAGACCCACCCGTGTTGCAGAGAGCAAGCCTGAAAGGGGTAAGTTTTTTGGTGTTTTTTTTTTAATTGTGTGGTTGGTTTGGTTTTGTTTTTTTTTTTTAGCATCTTTCCCTTTGTGGTAGTAGAGGTGATGGTTTATTGGATTGGAGAGCATTAACTGCTGTGTCTGGGGCCTGAGATAATAGAAGTGGTTTGCCAGGAAAGATGAGTGTAGTCTTCTGTGTGTTAAAACCAGGTCTCAGCTCTGACAGGGCCTTGTATAACTAAAAATGTTGTGGTGGTGGTGCTCATGTCAGGCTTGGTGCTAGAGTTGTGCTGCAGGAGGATGGTGCAGACTGGAAGGTTGGTTCAGGTAGGGGACAGGAATCTCTGCCTCCCCCAAATCCCCTCAGAGGCGGGCAGTGGGTTAGAGATCTCTTCTCTTCTTTATAAAATATAAAGAAGTTGTATTTAAGCTGGTGAGACTGCTCACAGGAGAGATATTAAGCTTTCATGCAAACATTTGCAAGGTGAGGCGTTTGACCTTTCTCTGCCCGATTTCCCTGCCCGGCTGTACAGCAGAGCAGTTAACATGACCCGCTTGTGTCAGAAAGGAAAGATATTTGCAGTGTCTGTCTCTGGCTGACTCGGGGCATCAAAGATAGGTACCTTTGGGGACGCATATACCTCTTTTTCTTGCAATCTGCACCTGCATTAGATGCCCAGGGCAGCCTGAAGGGGACATTATGAATTGCCACATGTGTCCCCTTCCTCCCCAGTGGCCTAAACTCACAGCTTCCAAGCTTTGGCTAGGCAGCAGGTCCTGCTGTCAAGGGGCAGGCAGGGATTACAAACCGAGCATTTACCTCTCCTTCCCTTGTCCAGCTGCTAAATAGCTCCAGCAGCTCTTCCTGCGGTATCCCTTGTGCTCAGGGCTTGAACTGTGGAGCTACCTCAAGGTGCAGCCTTCACACCGAAATCAGCGCTCCTGAAACTCTCATTTGACCAGCCCAAAGCTTTACACTTGATATATACGCTGGGATGACGGGTCCAAACATTGCTTTGCTGTTCATTCTCTGCTCCTTTAATTGAAACCTGTGAATAATTTCTTTGTCTGAAAGAATAAGATTGTCCATCTGGGAGAGGTGAGAGTGTTACTTAAGAGCAAGTTTAGTCCTGTTTTCCTGTACCATGTTGTGCCACTGCAGCGGAGTCTATCTGTAGCCGCACTGTGACAACAGAGCAACAACTAAACCTCGTGGTGCAATGGTTGGTTATTTAATAAGAGTTAATAAAAAGGCATCATCTTGCCTCAGAATGAGATCCCTGTAATGGATATCAGGTCTCGGCCAGTGCTTAGTCTCCAGCAGGACATTTGAGCAAGGGAAAGCTCTGTAGTAAAGCTAGGCTGGCGGGTGGTGGGGAGGTGTTGGAGAGGAGCATTCACCCATGTGCAGTTCATTCCCTTTAAAGAAAAACACCCTCATCCTCCCTCAAGTATCCAGCACTGCCGATGTACAAATTATGAAGCATTTGTTTGTGCTTCTCTGCTTGTTGCTTTGCCAGAGCACACAGCTCTCAGCATTGACAGCTTGCCTCCATCCAAAACGCTGATCTCTACTCTAATTAGATGAGCTTTTCTCCCCTTTTGCACCTGCCTGAAGTCCCATCAAATTTTGCTGCTGGCTGCCTGGGAACCCCTCTTGGGGCTTTTCCAAGGCTGATGTGGAGTGACGAGCCAACTGATGTTGAGTCCCGTATCATGCTTGCAAGCAAGAAAATGTCTTCTCTGAAGCCCGTGACCAGCAGCACATCAGAAAAAGACAGAAGATACTCTTTCTTGTTCTCTTTTTTTTTACCTGAATGTTTCTGTGGGAGCCTCTCTAGTTACTAACCACTAAATACTCCCCTATGCTCTTTGATGTTCTCCAATTCCTGTATGTTTGTGGAGAGGAGAAACGGAACCGCTTACAAAGACAAACTGATAAAAAGAGGGACCTCTTTGTGAGAGCTGATGCCCTCATTTTCTGAGCTAGGTCAGACTAGCAACTAGAGGACAATTTTCTTTGTCCTCCTTCTGACCCAAAAAGGTGGTACCGGTGTCTACATCCTGAGGAAGGAACAAGAGCAAATGGTCCTGTCTGGTTCTGAGATCCCAAAACGTATAAGCACATGTTTAGCCTTAAAGAAGCAAAATAAAATCCCTGAGATCTGGAGTTTTAAATAAGTTTAAGTGACTTGCTTGATTATGAATTGCTCATGGCAGTGAAGCAGGAAGGAGGTGTGAGGGCTGGCTCTAATGTGTCCATGGACTTGGCCTTGTTAGAGGAGCTGAGTCTGGACTAGAAACTCAGAGGCGGTGGTTACATGCAAAGATGGATCCCAACCAGAGGTAGATGAAGCCAAGAAAGCTCTGCTCTGCAAGTCCGATCCAGGAAATCTCTGGGGTTAACATCTTTTTGGAGCCCTTTAAATGCCAGCCCTTAGACCCTGAAACAGCTAACTGGAGAAATGCAAGAGAAGACCTGGGAAGCATCAACAGCAGCAGGATGCAGCGCGTGTGTTCATTTAATGCTTCCCAGGACTTAGTCTTGCTGATATAAAATTGCAATATGAAGGGTTTTGTGGCTTCTAATTTAGCACTGAACAGATGTGGAACTGTTGAAAGTAAAATGCCCGTCAAAATTACTATATTTCTCGTGATTCACCACAACAAGATTACTTCCTTTGCAGAGTGCTTGCTTCAGAAACACACCCGAGGAAGCAAAGCCACTGAAATAACCGGACTATAGCGGAGGAACTCGCACTTGTTTCCTCAGTGCAGGCGAAACAGCATTTCAAGACTTGCCTTGTGTGTCTCTGCACTCCTTCGCTTGTAGCAGGACAGAGGCAGGCTGCTGAGGAGCTGCTAAATCAATAGGTAGCTTCTTCCTCTGTTCAGCCTTCCCCTCTCTTTGCAGGAGAAAAAGGACATTTTGCTTAAAGATCACCCAGGGCCTGCAGCTTGAACCTCCTGTGGAGGGAGAGCAACTCTCAGCATATATAAGTCTCTCCCTGCTCGCGCCAATCCATGTTTGCTGCTCTAACATGCCAGAATGACTGTCCTCTAGTTTCACCAGAGAAGCTTGCAAAGACCCAAAAGGCATCAAAAGAATGATGATGTTTCCCACTGTATGTGGGGATTTCTTTATCATCGCTGAATGAAGCCTGAGATACGCTCTCAAAACGCCATCAGCGATGCTGCTGGGTTTCTCCTCTTCCTTTCTGCTTCAGTGCAAAGGTTAAAGCAAGTGCCAGTTTTGCTTATAACGGGTTTAAAAAGGAGCAAAACTCAAAGGGAGCCTTGCCAGTAAGCTTTGCTTTCCCACCCAGCAGGGATGAGCCGTGTGGCAAATTGTTTGTTAAATTGAATCTCGCATTCTGCGCTCCAGCAGAAGCAAAACAAGAGGTGCCACAATTACAACTTCATTCCCTGATTACCTGCCTCAGCATGGCGGCAATAAGCATTCACAATTTGTCACTGCATGGCCAATTCATCTTTAAACTGAAACGGCTTCTTAATTGTATCCACTAATAGTCAGCTTCAATCAAAAATCACTGCGAGTCACCCCAGCTAGACTAGCTGGGGCTCCTAGCAGTCCCTTTTGCCGGTTAAGGGAATCAAATGAGATCATTGTGGTTTTATTTATGTATACGATCAGCAAGGGCGGGGGGGGCACTGGCAGCCCCGCAAACTCTGTGGCATCTTTATCACTTGGTATTAAGCTGGGGAGATGGGACAGCTGGGATTTATGGGTTGTGTGTGTGGCTCCTTTTTATGGCTTTTGCATGATTTAGGCAGAGCTGGGCTTGTGGATGGTAAAACTGATGGGAGGAAGGGTCTTGGCTTTTAATTTTGCAGTTCCTGTTGATGACAATAGCCATAAATTTCGAAGTCTTTTGTGGTGGGGCTTCAGCTTTCATTTATTGGTGTAGAGAATGCAAATGTCAGCAAGTGGAGTAAGAGCAAACCAGGCAACATTTGGGCATGGGAGTCTGCAAAAATCGCCTGATGGATGTCAAACCTCTTCCCGTTTTGTGGCAGACTGAGATTAAACCTGCAGACTTTCAGGTTCAGCAGCTGGGCACAGAATTAAACAACTCCCCCTTCTCACAAGTCCTGGGGACGTTCCTTTGTTGTGAGCAGCACTGGCTCCTGGGGGGCAGCCGACATTCCTGGGGCACTGGGAGGTGAAATGCCCAAGCTGGGTATCACACCAGGGATGTGCTGGAAGCAGGACAGGGCCAGCGGAGCCAGGATGAGGTGAGACTTCAGCAAGGGCTTCCCTAACCTAGGGAGGGACAGAGCGTCTCTCCTGTTCCTGCTTTTACACCCCATTAAATCACACCGCAGATCGATAGCAGACAAATGACTCTGGTGGCCAGTGGCTACTTTATGAGATTTTTCTTTATTACAGCTTCAGCTGAAGTGCTACCATGGCAGGAGAAGGATGAGACTAATTTAATTTCTCTCCTGGACAATAATTACCCAGGTATGTAAACCCTGCTGCCAGATGTACATCTCCGAGTGTACCGGTGTGAAAAAGAGGGCGTTTTGGTTAAGCTTCTCCTATCAGAGCCCTTCAGCTCCCCTTGCAAACTCCTAACTGTAAGTACAGCTCAAGTTCTTCACCGCTGTAGTCAATTTGAAGCCTTTAACATAGAAATTAAAGAGAGGGTTTCCTGGAAGTGGTGTGTCGGCAACTCTAAAAACTGCTATATGGTACTGCGAGGCATAGAAAATGGCAAGTGCTGGGGGGCACGGCAAGCTGGCTCTCAGCAGGAGGCAGGCAAAACTCCTAATTCCTCTAGAAACCTCCATGTCCTTTCATGTCACAAATAAGGTTTCGAGACCTACTGAAGGGTGTTTTCTTGCTTCTTGGCACGCTGGAAGCCTTTCCCTAGCTGCTCTGTTGACCTCTGGAAGCAGCAAAGGAACCCGTCTCTGTACCACCCTGAAGGCTCAGGATGAGCTGCTTGGCTTTAACTCAGGTGTGCAAATACCGGCGTGCACTGCACGGCCTCTCCCCGGCCGGGGGTTCCTGCTGTAGTTCTTGCACTGCTGGGAAGTCAAAAGCACTTCCACCAAATAAATAAAGCTGCTCTGAGATTTCCTCCTTCCTCTGTCTGCCAGCATCTCTTGAGGACAGATGATGTTTAATAGCTCTGTTCTCTGCTGTTAACTTCGCTCCTCCTTTTTGCGTATTTGCATTGGTGTCTGCTCCATTTTCGCTGTAGGAGAACCTTTTCCTTACTCCTGCGTGCTGCCCCTTGCAGCTCTGCTTCCTTAGCACTGAGCAGCTGTATCCTCCCTCTCTGCTTTTTCTTCTTTTCCCTGTACTCGTGAATTACTTCATGCAGCACCCAGTTCCCCACTCTCCCTGACCTGCCCGTGGCCACAGACCTTCAGCTTGTGATCCTTGCCCCTTCCCTCCTCCAAATTTGTCTCCTCTTGTCTCCTGTTGCCTCCTATCCCTAAAACCGGGCCATTTATCAATGTCTTAGTGAGAACAGCCATGCATCAAGACAGTGAAATATAGTAATCGTCAGGTTTTCTGTTAAATGAGTGAGCAGGATTTTCCTTGCAATATCCACAGGTTTACAGGCTTGGGGCTGAGGTTCAGCTGCTGGTGCTTTTTCAAAGCAGAGTAGATGAAGGCGAGATGATACGCAAAAGGCAAAAGAATTCAGTCACCTTATTTGCATATTTCTGATGGCAGACACACCAATAAACAGAGAAATGTTGGATAAAGACCAGAGGAGTTTGCAATTAACACATTAAACAGATCTACCGACTGTAGGATCAAAAGCAGAGTAGGAAACGAAACACCCATGCAATGTGACCATGGCTCTGCGTCAGGGATTTGATTTATGCTAACATTAAAGGCCCATAGGAAGCTGATGTTGCCTTGTAAACTCCCTCTC
The DNA here is from genome assembly GCA_013396915.1 of Stercorarius parasiticus. Lineage (NCBI taxonomy): Eukaryota > Metazoa > Chordata > Aves > Charadriiformes > Stercorariidae > Stercorarius > Stercorarius parasiticus. Next base: position 66,335 of record VWZL01002255.1, on the reverse strand, counting down.
CTTTCATGTAAACTACTTCCTACAGTCTGGCACCAAACAGATAATTTTTCTCTCCTTCTTGTCTTTTTATAACTGCATAATCTGCAGGATCTGATTCCTGCCTCTACTGTGTACTTGCTCGCTGCTAAACAAACTTCTGTACGTGTGCCAGGCACTATTTTGTTGACAAAAATCACTTTGTCACCAGAATTATGTGTATGCGCCCGATGAACTGCCTTTAACTGACAGAATGCTTTTAGTCACATGAATTTACTCAACTAAATGACATTAGATGGATTAAACCAAGAATTTTGTCAGACTCTTTCCTCTAAGGAAAGAATTTCATTGATCCTTTCTGAAGTTGGAGAGGCCCACGCGGTCAAATGTATTTGTTCGATAAGCAAGTCTGCCATGGCCTTAAAATTGCTGCAGCGGGACACAAGGACACAGGGAAACCTGTATTAGGGCTGGAGGAGCTCACTAATGTGGTGGGCGTCGGGACTGAAGTCTCTCTGTGAGACGTAGCACTATGTGCAACTTGGTTTTCGGATGCCATGTCTCTGTGATCACCACTGCAATTCATTTCCCCATATGACTTTCATGATAGAAAATGTGTGTCTGGAAAGAAAAAAATGTTTATTTCAGACATTGGGAGGTGGGCGTCAACAAAACGCAAAAACCAGAATGACCAAATATTGCAGATATATTGGGTTTTCCACCTTTTCTGTGAGATTTTTTCTATTTCATGATCAGATAGATCTCTTGAATGTTTTCCTGGTGCAGACTTTGCTGCTGCTCTGTGGGTAGTGATGCTAAAGCAGGTACGTGCTCTGCTTCTGCAGCACTTTTAACTTTCTTTGCTTGGTGGCAGAAGAAATTGGGTTTGGGAGAAGGAAGGAAAGAAACTCTTGCTCTTTGTAGCCAGAGAGGTCACAGAGGCTGAAAATGCTGCTTGCTTTTGTGTATGGTGATGCCTAATGATATGCTGTCAACTCTTCTGCCATCAGAAAGCCTTGATTTCACCTCTTGGGTCCTTCTACAGCTGGATGATGGGTGAAAAGGGATCCCCCGGCATTAATCTCTGCTAGGAGTTTACATACAACTCTAATCACAATTACCCAAAATTATTATTCCTAGTGTGGTTGTGTTCAGATGATGCTCTGAAAGCCTTTTAGACGGAGGGATAAGAACCGATCCCCTGTTCAGTCCGAGTCTGTCTCATGCCAGCGTGAGGCAGTTTATTTGAAGTGTTGCTGTGCTTATTCCCCAGGGCAACAAGTTCGGAGAAATCCAGGCATAAGGGTTATATGCCCGTTATTGCTCGTGTGGCTGCAGAGCCAGGGAAAAACCACCTGTAAACTCATCTAGGCAATTCTGCATGCCCCTTGCTGAAACTTCTGGCTTGTGACTTGCTGCCACTACCTCTAACAATATGTTGTTTTTATAATTTGGGGTGTTTTGGGGTGGGAGTTCTTTTGCAGCTCCCCCTGGATTCTCAGTGTGGCTCTTTGTAGGGACCCCACTTCCGCACATGGGCTCCTGCCCATTTCCCCCGCATCCTTCTGTCTGGGACACGCATAGGGATGTCACCTCGTCTCTCTCTTCTCCACGGTGGCAGGGCAGGGGATGCAATCCATGGCCAAGGGGTGGGCAAGAAGTTAATGCTGTGTTAGTCAGCTGTTCCCTCTCTGACTTGAGAGTTGGTATTTCTATAATTAAAACATGGCAAATGCCACCAGGTATGTTTCTGAAGTAAAAAACTCGGTAATTTTAAATCTACTTTTGAGTAAAGACAAATGTATATATGGTGTCAGAGCTGGTGCTGCTTTCTGTTAGGGTGTTTTTTTCCCCCCTTTGCCAACTGATTTATCTCTAAAATAAACAACCAGTGTTGAAATTAAAGCACATTAATATAGCTGATTTGTAAATAAAAAGGAGAGTTAGCCAGACAGAGCGGAAACATAAATAGAGACCAAATGTTATAATATAATGAGAGACGATGCTCCTGTTTAGAAAAAGACTATTATCCACGCTCATGGTAACAGAGCTGTAGGCACGTGGGCTGGTGGCATAGCAGAAAAGCCATTGCCTAATACTGCAAATCTTGAGATAAATCTGTTATTTGAATACTTGTCGATTATAAAAAAACATTTTGAAGGTTCACAGCAATTACCCTCTTGAAGGGTTTTCCTGGAAACGCTATTCAGAAAAGAAAAGTTTATTTTTTGAATTGTGCTGCAAATATCCTGCCAAGCCCTGGGAGTGGGGAGAAGGAAGTCAAAAACCTCCATCGCTTCCCCTGAAAAATATCTGGGTGTGTGGAGATGGTTTGAGGCTTTAATAACTCACAATCCAGAAATGGAGAGGTTCTGGTCACTGTTGGGGACGTGGCTGAGCGTTGCTGCTCCCCTATAAGGGGAACTTGTGGATAGATATTAAGATAGAGATTATTCAGTACGATGCACTTGAGCTGCACAGGGAAGAATTAATTGACACCTAGATGTATTGGGGGTAGGGACGGTGACAACATATGATAAATGAAACACGCAGCAGTGAGAACAGATGTATGCTGGAAGGACAGCATGATAAATGTGCATCTTGATATTTACAGTGCCTGAGAAAACGCTCTCGATCTGATACAGGTTCAGTAACTACAGTCATGTTTGAGTATGGTGGTGACTTGATTGATTTAATTAGCTCTCATTAATGGCATTGAAGATAGTTCAGCAACAAGCAACGGAGAGTCTCGCTGAAGTGTTGCATGTTAATTGCTTGATGATTTGTGTTATGGGACGGCTCTTTTGCATAAGTACAAATTAGATGGCAAGTTGTTTGGAAACACTGATGTCTCTCCTTGCTGGGAGGGACGAGACGGCTGCCCGGCTGGCTGCATCGCGCACCGTCCCCATGCCAGCATGAGCTCTCTGTGCCCTGGGAAGGTTTATAACCTTAACAAGGCTCTGGCCGCAGCACACAGGGCTCCTTCCCACAGGGCTGTCACCCCCTCCTCGCTCACATGAATAGAAAGGACCTTGCAAATCAATATCCTCATTAAAGCTTATGAATTATTCTTTTGATCTACATTGACTCTGAGGAGTGAGCAAGCTAGCCCAGGGAAAATTAAAATCGCCCCTATGGCTAAATCTGCTCAAATATTTGGGTTTTGATTTTTCTTTTTTTTAACCTTCCTCGGTTTCTTCTCCCAAGTAACAAGCGACGGAACAAGAGCAGATGGCCTCAAGTTGTGCTGGGGAGGTTTAGGATGGATATTAGGAAAAATTTCCTCACAGAAAGGGTTATCAAACGTTGGAACAGGCTGCCCAGGGAAGTGGCTGAATCACCATCACCGGAGATATTTAAAAGACGTGTAGACGTGATGCAGAGGGACGTGGTTTAGTGATGGACTTGGCGGTGCTAGGTTAATGGTTGGACTTGATGATCTTAAAGGTCCCTTCCAACCTAGATGATTCTATGATTCTATAACAGCATTTTAAAAATCAATTTGGTGCTCTCAAGCCAATTGCAAAATGACAAAGTTTGGTTAATCAAGCAGATTTCCTTCCCACTTTTTTTTATTGCATATAAGAAGTAACTAAACTTGATATTGCTTGTCTTAGGTGGGAGGTACCTGCTGCTACCCTGTATTTCACTGCTGTTTATAGCTGTCCATGTCTGACCTGGCATTTCCATGCCGAAAATATGCCTCAGGCAGAGCTCTATGGAGATATCCTCGCTGTCTTGAGGAGCAAGATAAGGGCGAGGGAGCACAGTCTGTCTGCGTAGTAAACTGGTTATAAGACATATTTATGAGCCCGGGTGAGGAGCGAGAAGCAGGCTGAGGGTGAACGCAGAAGATGGAAATGTGGGATGGCTCAGAGGGACGGCACTGCAGACACGGGGAGCAGCAGGAGCTGTATGGCATTGCCTAATCCTGCTGCATCTGCAGGGGAAAAAGCTGGGGCAGAAGATGGAGGTGGCTTGTCCTTGCAGGGATTTAATCACCAAGGGTTGCTGTAATTAACAATTATTCGTTTTGAGTGGGTTAAACCCATCCAGGGCAATCATAATTCTGGCATTGTGGTTTTTTTGTAGACTTGGCTTTGGTAACCTTAGTGCTGTTTGAAGGTGATTATTTGTGGGTGGTGTTCATGTGCTGCTAACAGAAGCCATGATAGGACACCAACCCCAGCGGGCTGATTCCTATGCAAGGTGTCTGTCACCAGATGACTGCAGCTCGGAGCAAGTGCTTGTGGAGCTGGTATGTTTGTCATTTAAAGGGTCATTCTGGTCTTCAGGATGCTTTAAAAGAATGGGAATTAACAAATCTGTCCCGTGTTTGCCATTTCTATGTGAAAACCAACATACCAGGTCTGGGCATGTGTGGAGGAGGTATGTCACTACACCCCCATCCTTTTTCAGGAGTTGTAATGCTTGATAGCATTGCAGGCAGATCTAATTTTACAGGTGAAAGGCTGCTTTTGCCTCACCAGCCGCAGGCTGCAAGACCTCTGTCCGAGGGTCAGACCCTTGATCTGCACCGCTGCAAGCCGGAGGAGAGCACGGAAATGTGCCTGCCTCCGCCAGCACTCTCCGACCACAGAGGCACTGTGAGGTGGTCCTTTCTCAAAGGCCAGAAAAGATCCAAAAATGCCTTTCATGGATAAGGATTCAATCCCAGCTGTGAGCACACTGGCGGAATATTGCAAGGGCAGAAATGCACAGGCTGGTTGGACCTGTCTTTCAAGACTGGATGAAGCCCAGAGATGCTGTGTGCTAGATTTCTGTGCTGAAGGGGGTCTTTCCCTTTGGAAGCAGTTTAAGATACCATCCTCCACAACTGAGGTTTCAAGGGGTCTAGCCATTGGGCACTTGGGAGCCGCTTGTGGCCGGGGTTCAGTGTCCCTTGCCCACACTGGATGCGCTGGGGGTTCTCTTCACCTACACCAGCCTCTGCCCTTCACGGGACGGTAGGAAACTGCATGTGGTTACTTGCCTCCAACTGCAAGGCAGCACCGTATGCATGCTGGGAATGATTCATGTGGAAAAACTAACTGTCCAGCTGTCCTGACTGATGAGGGGAACTTTATACATGAAAAATACTGTTTAGGATCTGTCTTGGCTGTCCCCTGGCAAAGCTGCTCCCTGTGAACAGCACATACTGCCAGAGGAACTGAGGCAAAATGCAAACTGTGCTCCCAAAAAGACCACTTTTCCCCACCTTTTTTTCTTTTTTTCCACCTTTTTTCCACATCTGATGCTGTGCTCAAAGGTGGTGGGAAACGCCAGGCGTGTGTACTGGTGTGCCCTCGCCACACTCCTGGCAAGCCAGGACTTTCTGGACTGGAGGTTGCGTCATGTTCAAGTCTTGTCTCTCTTGTGCTTTTGACCCTGCAACTTTCCACGCATATCGTGGAAAGTATTTTTGCACAAACTGCCTTGTGTAGTTGCTTTATTAGGGCCAAGCCAGGAAACCTGGCTATGGTGACAGAGCTGGTGCTTGCTGGTGAGGGGCGTTTTGGAGTCGTACCTCTCCAGACCCAAAGGGACGATGCCTCTACCTTTGCGCGGGGTTTGGGAGGAAGACTGGCTGCCGTCTCCGTGGGGCTGAAGGAACGTAGCTATTTCTATGGGCGAAGAGAGATGCGAAATGGCACTTGTCTTGGTGGCAGAGAGAAACCAGGTTCCACATTTATGGATGCAGTGTGTAGTCGTCATGTCTTCTGTAAGTTATACCTTCTGATTACACAGGTCGCTGAACTTCATTTAACCTGTAGCTTTGGGAACGTGCTGGCATTAAGAGAGGGCTGAGAAAAGAGCTTCTCTCCTTGAAGAAATTCATAGATGTTGACCTTCTATTTCGCCCTGAAGTAAGGCAAGCAAAGATGAAAACGATGAGTTTTTGCCAAAGCAAAACTCGTTTTGTTTTCAGTTTATTGTAGTTTTTTTTTAACTCCATCAGGTCGTTTTGATATTAAGATTAAAGTGACTTCAATAAAATAAATTCCACAATTATTTCCCAGAGGTTATTTCTGTTGAGTGTGCTTTTTCAGAGGAGAAACCCATGTGACTGGGAAACTTCCCACCAGATCTAGACACCATCAGTTTATCTGTGTTGGGAAGGACCGTAATGCCCCAGCAGTGTCTCACGGTGCGTCGGTCCCCCGTGGCTGCCCTTACAGCAAGGCTCGGCAGCGTTCCTCCATAGCCGTGAGCTCAGGTTGGCTGAGGCTTGGGACAGTGAGGACACTAGGAATCTCTCCCCTTTTACTATTTCAAAGATTAAATGCTTGGATACTGTTAGAAGTTTTTTGTATGTTTTTATCAATGTGCCCTTTCTTCTGCAAAACAGCAGGATTTCTGCACAAAATCCACTNGGGGGGGGGGGGGGAAACAACAAAAAACCAAGCTGGCTCTTTATGAGTAACACCGCTGAGTTCCTGAGGTGTAACCCTTTCTCAAAACAATTCTTTTCTAAAATACAGTCCCTCAGTTTATAGATTTGCTGAGGAGATAAAGTACTGCAGATGGCTGCTTTACACACTCTCCCCTTTCTACGCTCAACGTGAATGCTGTACTTTTCCTGAAATTGTCTCCAGTCCTGTTCAAATTCTATGGAGAACTTGTTTCAACAATAACTTGTCTAAAGAAACGGATTTCATTATATAAGAACAAAAGGGATCCTGGCTTTTAAAATACACAACATGCCCGTATGACACACAGAAGCAGGAAGGGTATGAATTTGAGAAAGACCTTGGCCTTTAACACCGTTCAAATACTGGTATTAAAAGCCCTGACTTGATGTTCTGAGCTTGGCAAAATTCTTTGTTACTGTTGTGGAGGGAGGTGTTGCTCATCACCTTGTCACCTGTATCTGGGGAACTATTAGCAATTTTCATTAAACCGGAATTTAGGATAAGCAAGTTGCTGTGGTCCAAACATAAATATCAAAGAGAGGTTGTTTGAGAGCTGATATTGTAGTTTTCGGTTGGATAGCTGCAATGACATCATTTCTGAAAGGAGTGTGCTGTAATTGATAGAAACTCAATGCACAAACTAGCATGGATGAAGGGTGCTTTTTGTATGAATTAAAGTCCTTCAGCTGTCTGCAGATGAAACCCATCAAAGAAACCTGTCTGAGTAAAACCCCTTAATTTTGATTTTTATGCAGAAAAACCATCAGGGGACCAAAGGTGTATATATATCTGCCTTGGCCTGCTCTCTACTATAAATAGGAAGGTTGTATCTGCAGCATGCCCTGTCCTTCAAAAGATGTCAAGACTTTCCCTCCCTTTGGAGGAAGAAGGTAACTGACCTTGTGAATGAAGGTGACTTCTTCCAGGCTGTCACCTAGTGCTGAGGCTCCCCAGTCTGTTTTGTCGCTTCTTTTATTGGATAATGAAAATATAAAATAAAAAAATTGCGGTAAACTAGCTCTTGGATTGATATGCGTGAATCTGGTTACAGTGAGGACTTTACCCTGTAGGTTTGTCTGAAATTTTTTTCACACGCTCTTATTTGGACTCATTTTGTTGGCTTTCGGTTGTTTTGTGGTTTTTTTTCTCAAGTTCCTAAATTTAGATGAAGATGATGATGATGTGCTTTCACTGTTTCCCATGTGAATGGGTTCCTAACAGCTTTATGGAATTAATGATAGCTGAGCGTGGAGGCACACGCTCAGAGCAGCACAGAGGGAGACCAATTGAAGAGGGAAGAGCTAAGAGCTGCAATTCTGCAAAATAGGTTCTCCCTTTACATTGGACCCAATCTTCTTCTTGGGGCAAAGCTTTTCACTTGCTACAGACACAAATCTCGGCTAATTCTTGCTGCTGTGCTACCAATTTTCCTGCAGCGGCTGTACCAATGGAATCGCTCAGCAGCGGGGCACGGGGCTTCCCACCAGCCTCCCTGCCCCAGCCATCAAAGACACTTTCCCGTTCCTCCTGCCGAGCCTTGAGCTGCTTTACGAGGGTCTAAAAGAAACTCATGTGGAGATGAACTTTAATAGCACTAAGGCTGCTCTACCCTCCATGTCTTTCCCTTGTGTAAGCAAGAGCTGTTTGTGACTGTGGAGGAAGGGCAGCAAATTTTAGTCTGTTATTCCTAGTTTTAGCCTTTATTCCAGAGTTTTAGGAATAACCACAGCTTCTCAGCGGGAGTCTGCTGTCCATAGCACGTTGCGTGATGCCCTTGTGCCCACGCAGCTTCAAGCGACTGAACCTGCCTTGGTTTGGCAGTCTTGCTCCACAGTATGTCTCGGCTTTAACTGTGGCTCATAAATAGGTTTAGGGGATAAAATATTGCACCTAACTTATTCCCCAGCTCCTGAGAAAGTTAAAGTTGAGTGCTTTTAACTAAGCCTTATCGCAATGCCCCCTGTACGTAGATCAGCGCTGCTTGGCCCCTGGTTAAGTCTTGTCGGAGAAGTGCTCGATCAACGAGAAAAGTAGCTCGTATCAGGGATGCTGACAGGTAAAGGCATCACGCTGTCATCCAATTTTTGACTAAGGAAAGACCCTTGCTAGGAGACCTCTCTGAGAGTACTCAGGCGCTCATTGCCCACTGTCAAGAAGTCAGTTTCTGGATTAAAGAGGTGACAAAAAGCCAATTGAAAATCACCGCAGGGCCAGCCTGCAGTGGGGGAGATGGGTGGCATCCGCTCAGTGCAGCGGTGACATGCCTCCAGTGAACGAGAAGGGGAAAAGGCGTTTGTTCTTGCTTTCACAGCGGGCTTTTTCTGAGCATGGCAAAGCTCATAGTTTGTTGTAATTAATGTATCATTAGCTTGTCATTACTATGGTCATCTAAATGTCGGTGCTTCTACCTTCGCTTGGATTCATGTGAAAATGAAACTTGGAGATGGATTACAGTAAAAAAAAAATCTCAAGTCTGGGCAGAGGCTGGGCATTTATTTGAGGTATGTGTAGAGATGGAGGGTTGGTTGCTCTCCCTAGGGAAATGTATGCTCAGATCTGCTTTGAAAGAGGCAAATAGGAGTGTTTAACGTTGGTTGGCACTCTGAGAAATTTCTGGCCTTGCTAAAGGTAACATGGCTTCAGAAGGCAGATGGTTGTTCGCAGGTTGCATGACAAAATGAGCAGGCAGAGGAGAGGACTCCATCCGATCTGTCAGAGAAGGCAAAGCGACTCAATGCTAGGGCATGCGGAGGAAGCCTGAGCATTTTGCATAGCTGCAAAATCTTGGCTGTTGGGATCATGGGAACACGCAGCTTTGGCTCTGCTTGTTTACAGAGGCAGCAGCAAGCAGCATGTGAATTCTGCATGCTTCGGTGGCCAGCATAATTGAAATCAATGATAAAAAATATAAATTAGCAGAGGGAAAGTGGTCCTTCTTTTTCCATCTGAGGTCTTTGCTCCTATTTTATTACCCAAGATGATTGTGAAGAGTGGTCTTGTCACTTAAAGGTCCCTCTCTAATATCAAACATGGGATGAGACCCCAATATCCCTCATCCTGATAAACTGAAACCTCTGATGTTGTGGGACCAGAAAAATGTTTCTGAAATAGGAGGATGATTTTAGTAATTGAGGTATGTATATATGTATTTTTTTTTTTTTTAAGAAAATGGTGATAATTTTTTCTTCAGAACGTGCAGAATTGCTCCAACAAATGGCATACATTATACATCTGGCTTTGCTTCTAATTAAGGAGCCCAATGCTGTTAATTGGACAGATAAGTGGGAGGTCCTGATTCAACAGTGCACTTGTGAATCCCAGTGTGTGAGAAGTTCCCGTGAAGCCACAAAGAGGATGTTCCCTTGACTACAGAGAGATATACTTAAGTGCTCTTCTGGAGAGAGGCCATCGGGAGTCAGATTTAAGGACTCACAGAAGCAAAGCTATTAGAGCAGTAAAGCTGCTTTAGCTAATGGTCTTAGAGAATGGAATCCTAATTTCATGAATAAAGATAAGAATGGGGAGCAGGATGCTTGCGGCCAAAGGAACAAGGCTCTGCGTGTTTCTCAGCAGAGATGCGGGCCCAGGGTGATGGCATGTTTTTTCTGTAATTAAAGGGGTTTTTAGCTTGCTACGTGTCTTAATCTTATGGGATAAAACGGTCTTGCTTGGCTCACTGCTGGTGGGCTCTCTGGGAGAGGTTAGAATTAAGACTGTTCCAGGTTATTTACTAGAACAACAGAAACTTGTATTCTGTTATTCCAGCAGTTGTTGTCTTGTTATGAGGCTGAGAGAGGCTGTGAGCAGCATTGAAGAACCAGGCTTTAAAGAGGGCTGTCTAATTTTATTGGTCCCCTTTGAAAAATTACATTCCCTCATCTCCTCCAAAAAAGAGCTGTGATCTCCATCTCCTCCCACTCGTCCTTTGCAATATAGCCAGCTTTGTACAGCATCTAATCACAATACCGGAGCAGTAATATTTCATCCAGACTTGCGAGGGGCCTCCAGCTCCCCAGAAAAGTGAGGGAACTGCAGACAGCGTTTTTTTCCACCTTCAGCAACATGCAAAGACACAGCTACGTGGGTGCTCTGAGGCTCGTGGGTGCTCTGAGGCTTGGAGGATTTCATCCCATCTGCTGAAATAAAGGGACTTCTGAGGAATTTTATTTATATTTTTTTAACCCCGCAGGCTGGAAGAAATAGCATCCACAGCTAGTTATCTCTGGGGGGGTGGGGGTGGTAGAGAAGGGAGAGAGATGAAAAAATAGAGACAGGTATGTGTGTCACTAAATTAATGTACCTGTTCTGCTGTGGGATAGTCACATCAGTGTCACTGCTGTCATCTGGCACCACTGCTGGCATTAAGTGAGAACGAGTCTGTCACACTTCATTTACTAGGCTTTGATGATGGATTTGGTGAAACAGTTGCCTGGGATGATGGACTCTTCTCGCTATAAATGACGCAGGAGCAGGAAATGGGTCCCGATGGCATTGGTGCGGCGGTGCAAAGGGAGCAGCTCTAATCCTTGTGGGAGAAGCAGAGCTGGGCAGGGCTCCCAGCCACGGTTAGAGAGGGATATGGAAAATCTGGAAGCTGCCACGGAAGCTTGGTATAACGTGTGGGCATTCCCCTCACAGAATAAACTCCAGTTACCAAAGGTCTGGTTTGATATAAGCAGAGAGAAGCCCAAAGCCCCAGTACTGCGTCTCAGGGGCTTCACGTTGGCTTCTTAACTCATGTATGGACCTCACTGCTTCCAGGGAGGAAGCACAGGCTTTAAAACCCAGATATATCAAACATACAGAGATCTAAATAATGTATGTTGTTGGTACGCAAGAGAGAATCTGACAGATAGGATCTGACCCTGCAAAATCTAAGTGTGTAAAGAGGGGACATTTCTTCTATTCCTCTGGCGGAGACCTTCCATGTGTAGACCGGTATAAGCTGTTTCACACTCACCACAATGACAGTGCTTCCTAATCTAACATCAAAATTCAGCTAGCCTGTAGCCCTTGGAAACTCAGTGAGTGATTCAGTGGGCTTGGGCTGAACGACTGGATTTTGATGCATTTGGATTCCCACCTTCCCCGGAAATCGATGTCAAATGTACCCTTTGGCATCTGAAATACTTTTAAAATCTGGCCCTGGTATTTATCCTGGAGGAAGTGTCTGAGTTGCAATCAAAATGTGGAATTTATGACAAAATCTGTCCTGTGGCAAAGCATTAATGCTACTCGCCCTGAAATTAATAGGAGATGCAACACTGGTTACTCTGCAGAGAGGACTGGGAAAAAATAGATATATTAAGAGATTTTTAATTTTTTTTTTCCCCTGAATAATATAAGTATCCCAACCTCCATAGAAAGTCTTTCTGGACTATGTTGACAATGGAATTATACAGTCTTGAATAATTGGTAATCTCAAATTGTTTCAAGAAGCAGCAGTTGGTTAGTGCCCATGCATGGTGGGGCACAGCTATGGCTGTCTGCGCACCCGGTGTCCTGGTTCCTGACCGTTCCCTTGTCCCCCACGGCACCGCAAGTTTTGCCTGAGATCCAAGACGAGCTGAGCTTTGTGCCTTGCACTGGGAGAGGCAGAGCGGGGCTGGCTTAGCAATGCCCTGGGTGTTGTCTTGCAAAACCTGCTGGTGGTTTGGGTGCCCCTTCACAGCCTTCTCGCGGCGCCCCCCCCACCCCTCCCCAGGCCATGCTGGCCTCTGGAGCAGCTCCCAGTGAGAGCTGTTCGCATCTCCAGCCTCTCTCCGCCAAGCAGTAAGGACCCGCTTCTTCACCTTATTTTTGGTGCAGTGCCAGCAAAAGCAGCGCTATTGAAACTAATTAGATAAATATATATGTATTTCGTAATCAGGCAGTTAATTATGGCTTAGGGAGCAGATGGCAGTCCCTGGCATTTACTCTATCTATTCATAGCTGGTTTTAAATGAAGTATATATATTGCAGCTAATTATGACTCAATATAAAACATGTAGGTAATTGTGAACTTAGCCCCTGTCTCATCACATGTTATTTGTCTAAAGAGAGCGTGAGTTGTTTTGGGAGATCCATAGGCAGAGTCCCTGTGTGAGCGCCTCTCTTCTCCCCTCTCCCCGGTCTGGGTGACAGTGCCCCTCACTTGTCACTAGTGCTCCTTCATTTCTGTCACTTACTTTGTTTCTTTAAAAGCTCATAAGATGTTTAACTTATTCTTCTTAAAATCCAGACGGGTGGTATAGAAGTAATAAGACTTCTACCACTGTTGGAAAAATATGGAGATAGGGACTCTTCAAAACATCTAAGAAACATTTGGCTTCTTTACAATGTCATCTGTAAAATTATTTTACTGACACCTGTGAAACATTATGTCATCTTTTCACACACACCCCCAAGCTGGAGATTCTGTTGGGGGAAAAAATATTTGCAGAAATGTAGATTAGGAAAAGTCTGAAAACCAATATGGAAAATGAGGAGGCTGATTTTTGGCTTCCAACACCCAGTGCACCCTCCGTATGCTTTTTAGGGTCTTTTCCTCAGCGGGAGAGGACCGTCCTAAGCATGGAGCATTTGTTCTCTCTTCGGTGCCAGGCCAGAAGATCACCAGGTCTAATTTAATTTGAGAGTTTGAAGGGTGCTGATGTCACGAAGGGGGAACAAGGGAGATAAGAATGAAATGTCAGAGGGATGTCAGCCCACATGCCTGGTGAGCTATGTTTCCTTAGCAATTAACTTTTAAGGCATTTCGGTCCTGCTCAAATTAACATTTTTCAGAAGGGAAGAAGGAAATGCAACACTGCATCCTGAGGAATATCGTGGTTTCTGGCCTGGGTCACAAAGCTTGAAAAGACTAGGATAAATCCATATGTGCTTACCAGACCAAAGCCACAGCATAAAGCTTCTTTTACTTAAGGAAGAAGCTAGATTGGAGGCCGCTGTTGTCTTCAGATGATATGCTAAAGACCTAAAATGATGTGATGTAAATTTTTTGAGCTTTTTAAACTGAGTTAAGGCCTGAAAGTATATATGTAAATAAGTCTACCTACAGATGTTGCAAGTAAAATCCCTTAAGCCTTGTCGATTATGGCACTGAACAGATACAAGAAACTATAACAGAAATGGTTCATGAAGTTCATACTATTCTTTTGATGAAATTATTCAGCCTATGCATTCCCAGGTCAATGGTATTTCTGCCTCCTGTTGCTCACTATATGCATGAAATGCTGTATTTATCCAAAAAGCTTTAGAAATTTTGTAATGGCTTACATCAAGTTCTGAGAAATAAAGGAGATAACTCTTTCTTTTCTGTTCTTATATTGTGACTGAATAAGCAGAATATTTGGGAGCGCGTACTCCTCATACATACAGTCGATTAGGTCCATGTGGATATATTCATATTTTGCTGACAGGCTGTTATATAAATAAGAATAATAATGTTGTTTTGTCCCGTGCACAAGAAATGCTGCAGGCCGAACAGTGAAACACCATGATTCAGTAGAGCAAAATGTTTGGTTTGTTGGGGTTTTTTTTCCTCCTCAAAGACCGGTAGTATTAAATTTAAAATGCTTCCTTTTAAAGCATGGGCTTGAAAATGCTATTTTTCATTTAGATTGTCTTAATTAGAATAAAAAAAATAAGCAAAAGTAGTGTTTTCCCCAGAGCTTGAAAATTTCTGGTGAAGCCATTAGTTCTGATGGTAAAATTATATTAAAGAAAATGTTCGTTGTTTCCAGTGAAGAAGGTAAAAATAGAAGGATCCTGGGGTCACACGAGAACTTTTTGTAGTTTAGGAGCATCTAATGGTGAACAAAATAAGAAATTGGTTCCTGAAGAAGTCCACTATGCATTGTGTCAATTAAATGATAAAAATAAACAAGTACAGGGCAAATCACCATTGTCATAACTGCGCAAAGACTGCAAAACTAGAAGCATGTTCCTTTGGCATTACCGTTGCCAGAGCTTTAGGAAGACAGATCTTTGCAGCCCCCAGGGCCCCCGTGCAAGAGCACAATCTATTAACTTAAGCTTCTCCCCATCCCGAGCCCTTTCAGAGCTCTATGGGAAGGATGCTGGTCTTGCTCATTTTGCCCAGCTTTGTCCCTTGTAATCTTCTCTGAGGCGTAGAGAAAATCAATTGAATTATACTTGTTTTGGGGGGGTTACAGGATAATGGAAGCAGCCCTTATGGATGTGACAAAAAGACTGCATCCATTCATCCCCAAGGCACGATGAATGGAGGTGCGAATTGACTTTGATGCCAGCACCTCCAGAGCCAGGACTTCAGGGAGAACCTTACAAAATAAGACAAATTGCATTCTGCATTGTATAGAATTATATTCTTTGTTCTTTAAACGCGTTTTGTGCTGAATAACATCCAGGCAAGTTAAACGATTAGAGAACTCCTTGGGAATCCTGGTAGTTTCTGATGCTCTGGAAGGGCATCAGGGAAATCGCAGTCTGACGTTTGCTGTCGAATTTGCCTGTTGGGTGGTTTAGCAATGAGACCAACAAGGTCAGCCCTCTTAATTTGCTAGCTGTCTTGTGTAATGTTTCTGTCTTTGTGATTTATCTTTATTTTTAATTGTTTTTCTTCTTATTAAATCACAATTTAATTTTCATTTTATTAAACTGGAACACTTCTGCCATCGCATACGAAAATACAACTGACAACACCATTACTACGTAACCACACAATTATGCTGCAGGCTAGCAGGCACTTTACATGTACAGGGGTGCTCTAAATTCTCCTGCAATGATTAGTTACTTTACATCTTCCAAACTTTGGGATTGATTGTTGTGTACATATTGGAAATATATTAGCCTAATCTGTCTGGAGTTTTTGGCTGGTTGCCGTCAATCATTGCATACTCTATAGCCTTTCTCTTTTGTCTTAGGGTTTTATAAACATCATATAAGTACATAAATATATATTAAATTGACTTTCACATTGAATGCATATCCCATTTACAGCATTTGTTGTTCTCGTTTTATCAAACAGATTAAAAAACATCTGGGTTAAAATATTCAGTATTCCCCAAATTATATGATACCAGAAAGTAGGGAGAAAACCCAAACCTAGAATAATGTTAATCAGCTCTTAGCATAGCACATTGGTTTATTGGGAAGTATACGTAATTTTCTATTAAGTGGTTTAATGAAATGAGCAAAAACTTCTTTTAAAAGCAAAGATATATGTTCTATCTATACATTGATGCGGTGCAACCTTTAAGCCCTTTAAGTGACACTTAAGTGAGGGTTTTTATAGCCATGGGTGATTGGAGCTGGTGAAGCAGTTTGCCCAGAATATGTGTATTCTGTATACATTTAAAAAAAAATAAAAAATAATTTGAAGGCAATAGAAAGGAAGAGGAGGTGAGGCCCCAAATTCAAGTCCTGTGAGCACATGCAAGCTTCCAACTCCTAGAAACACATCCCTTAAGTCTTTTTTTCTCTACAACTAAAATTTGGTCCTGCTAATCTAGCACTGGACCTCATAATTTGTTCTTCATTTATAATTGGAAGGTAATTGCCATCACAGTACAAATAATAATAAAATTATTATACTGTAATGATCATGTCGTAAACTCCAGGAGAAGGAAGCACTTAGGAAGGAAGAGCTCTGTGCTACCTCACGCTAATCAAAATTGCTATTGAATTTAGTGATTCTGTGTCATTGTTAATAATAATAAATGCAAAACGATGTATCCTGCTCCAGCAGGTAATTATACTTGACCGGGCTGAATTGATTTGCTTTGTGTTCAGTTGAGCTGAACTGACATACAAGTGACATCTTGTAAGTTTATGGCACCTGTCGCTCATCCTGAATAAATGACCTTTTCAGAGATACGGAATTAATTTTCTGAAATCTTTCTGATATGGAAGGAAACTACCCCATTTACGCTGGCTTAGGAAATGCAGAATTTTTTCCCTTGATTAGAAGACTCAAGGAAAGCATAAATATTTAATATATATTATATATTGAATCTTTGAAAATCTGAATGGTTTCATGAACCTTGAAGAAAGCTTATCCTCATAATTGTGATTTGTGAGATATTTTTATTCTTCCTTATCTTTGATATTGAATTGCCCAGTGCTTGAGAATGCTTCCCAAAAGGGCGCTCTGATTTGTATCATCTCGCAAAAATTTTAAAAACACAGTCTTGTAGCTATGATGTGTCTTCGCATCCCTTTTATCACCATCAGCCTCTGGCTGGGAAGGCAACGCTCCCTTTAGTGGCAATCGGCTCCGCTCATTTTCCACCCAAGTGCAGTCAGAGTTCGCTCTTAGTTTAAAGAGGGCTATTGCAGGAGTCAATCATTTGCCAGCCGTTTCAGGCAGCTTAATTGTATTCACCCAGGTAATTTCTACGCTCCTCATTTAGTGAATGCTTTTTAAAGTTACTCTGTAAGGTGCCAGGCCGTCAGCTGCTCTAGAGGGTGTCAGTCTATCCTTGCTCTGTATGCCATGGATGCTTTGTGCTGTAACCTTCCACTAATAAGAAAATCAATATTTTAAGTCCCATCCTGTTACGGTGTTCAAATTCACTCTGTTTAGATGTAAATTTTTTTAATCTCCTCTGGAACTAGAAGCAAGGGGAGAAATCTTAGCAATTCTGTAAATGGATTTAGATCTTGAAGGATGTGATTTACAGGACAACACATCTTGCCTCTTATGTTTAACGCTGAAAAAATACATACACAGTATCCTGTTTGGTATTGAAGCGACACAGGCAGCAAGGACAGACTGTCACAAAGCCTGGTCCCATCTTCTCAGTGTCATAACAGACAGGGAAGGAGATGGTCCCTTTGGATTTTCTGTAACAATGTGGTTTGCTGGTGCTTTCCGCATGGAAGAAATTGATAGACAGCGAGGAAGGACAGTGGAAACTATTTATGTGACTTTCGTAGGCATTGATTCATGCAGCTTCTTTCATTGTGGTAGTCTAAAGAAAGAGCTTAATTGTTTCTAACTGTTTCCTCTTGGTGCCAGAGCTTTCCAGACAGAGGATCGTAGTCCTGTCACGAGGACTGTAGCACTGAATTATTGCCCTCATGTTTTCTGCCTCCTTCCTCCTCAAGCCACTGTTATGGTCGATGTGGAGTGAGAAAACTTTATGGGCTGGTGGACTAATATTCTGGCACCACAAGGAAAAACATCTTTTTCTTTTTTTTTTTTCCTCCATTATGAAAAAACTAAAAGGAGATAAAAAGTTATGCTAGAATGCATTGTTTTCCCCTGGGGAGAGGAAGGAGGTAGACCATGGTGTGGGGCACAAAGCTCAGGGAGAGGTGAGCTATGGGCATGCTTTCTGCTCTGCAGTGTAGCTCTTCTGGGAGGGTATCATTGTTCTGTCAAAATTCACCTAGTCCTGGCCCGGCTGTGTGAATTGAAGTACCTGGTACAAGCCTCTCTCCTATCCGTGACTCCAGAGGTGGTGTTAAAAGCTTCGCTAGCAAAGGGCAGTGCTGCCAGATGCCTGTCCAGCACTTGCTTGTTCCTGTTCCCCAACCAGAACAAGTTTTCTCCAGACACTGGCTGAGAGTGTCAGTAAATTAAATAGGTTGTGCTGGTGAACCATGCTCCCGTTGAAGCGTTGCTGCTCGGATCCTGTCCCTTAGCCTGCAGTGTGTCCCTTGGGAAGCCTGGGGCAGACTTTGCGTTTGCTGTGGTGGCTCTTTCCTGAAGTGGTGTGGGCAGAGGGCTGTGACCCTACCCTGAACATGGTTTGAATTACGAGATGGATTCCCTCCTCTGCTGCTCTTTGTTTGCAAAGGGGAGATGATAATACTTCTCTTTTCCTTTTCTTAAAATGCTTTCGGCATTTTTGAGCATCATTTTGAAAATCCTGAAGGTACAGTTTATGAAAATATAACTTGGGTGTAGTTGAAAACACAATGTTAATGCATTATTAAGAACAATGCAATATATCGACTACTCAGTAAGTCTCCAAGCTTATGTCTTCCTCCAGGTAGCTGTTGACGCTATAAGCTATATAATTAATAACCATTTGTCATATATTGCATCAACCATCTATTTTAAGATTAGGTGAAATTTTCTCAAGGGAGCCATTCAAATAGTCTTCAAAGAAATCACCTCTCAGCCCTCCCAGACATTTAAATTGATATTTGATACAAAATAACCGTGACTATGTGATTTAACCCTTTTGGGGAGGGACACCTGGAAAAACGTTTCAGACAAAACCCTTTGAGTCCCATACTACCCATTGCAGTGTACCCGTCAAGCGCCATCATAGCTGTACGCCCTCGCCAATGCGAACAGCGGAGGGAAGACAAGGCCCTGGGACAATTCTTTCTATCAGCATTAGGCTTCCAAATTGTGAGTGTGAACTAGATAATAATTGGGAGGAAACTAATTTAGTAGCAATTTCTATGAAGCCAGTAGTCCCTGCCTCAATGCCCATTTAACTTAGCACAGTAGGGAGCCTGAAAATATACACAGTAAAATTCTCCTTTCATAATGGATGAATTAATTTAGCCAGCCTAGTTAATTCAAATGCAAATTATGTTTGAAAGTGTCCATTATTTATTGCTTCATCTAAGACCGTTTCTCTGTTTCTCTCCTTAATTTCTGAAGTGTGGCAGAGAAGTGCTGAGCTACCAAACACTCTCTGAGACATTAGCCAATTTTAGTATGCTTTCAAATGATGTTTGATTATTATTTTTTTTTTTTTTAATTCTCTGGTTTAAACCTAATTTTGGGATTGTTTATTTGCTTTGACTTGTTCGCGGTTTCCAGCTGTGGAGCGTTTCCACTGCCAAGCGGTTCATTTTCAATCGAGCGGCAGGATACCAGCAGGAGGAACACCTAATCCCAGCTGGATGACCACTGCCAATTGCATGCTGTATTTTCCTTCAGGTCAGGTTGGAAAGTAACCCTGTGGTCCTGCTCTGTGTGTGTGCTTGCACACGTACTCACATGTACATGTACACACGCATGTACTTGCATGTGTTGGAGTCCCCCTGAGTATTTTCCTTTGGGCAATAGGATGTGGTGTTCCTCCCCTCTGCCAATTAATTTCATGACATGGGATGCTTTTGTGTCTGCATTTTGACTAAGGAGATTTCTTAGCTTCACAGAAGGGTGATAGCCTCTTCAGGAGGTACAGCAACTCCCTGGAGGTCCAGCAGTCCTGTGGTGCCAGTGCCAGGGTGACCCTCTGCCTCTCGCTCCCCCAGGCACTGTCCATACAAGATCATCCAGAGTAATAGACATGTAATTTGAGAAAATCATAAGAAAATGAAGGAAAGGACGGAACAAAAGAATGCGATATATGAAGGAAGTTGTCTTATTGTAGCATTTCTAGGGCTTTGTTTATTTCTATTGCTTATCTCTTTACTTTGGGAATATTGCACCATAATAACTGAGTGCCAGAGTCCCCTCCAGAGCAGAGGTTTCCATCTGTGTCCTAGGAAGGTGGCGTCGTTTGAACCGTCAGCCAATTGCTCAGGGGGAATCCACTGCAGACCTCTAACAAAAAATGCTGGAGGACTCCCACCAAAAACTGATGGCAGCCAAGTAGGAAATCAGGCTGCACTTTTGTAGAGAGTAGATGATGATTAAAGTGTTTTGTATTTAACAGTAAGGAAAATCCATTTCTATTCATACTGCACTCATGATTTTCTATTCCATGTAGAAGGGGGAAAATGCTGTTATTTTCACCTGGTCAGAAAGGTGAAGCAGAATAATCAGACATCCTTGCAAGGACTGCCAAATTGTTTCTTTTCACGTGAAGAAAACTTTTTGCTAGACATGGCTCCCCATTTACCGTTTTCCTTCAACATTCTCCAAAATCTCTGCTTAAAATGGATGAGGGAAGCGCTATGATCCCTTCTCTCACACAGGTAATGAACGATTCTTCATTTAAGATCCTGAATAAAACTCCCAATCTCACTGGCTTTGCCAGCTGGAGATACCAAAAACATAAGGGCCAACCTGGAGCTATGTTCGGTGAGCCCTCTACAAAGCAATCTGGAGAAAAGCACCTGAAATACCATTTATTTTTACCCACTTATGTTCCTTTGAGTGGGGGCAGCCTTTCCTTTCAAACAGCATCTTTCTACCCTGTGGATGTCATCCAGATTAGGAGATGAGGGTCAAGCCATGTATGCTACGTTGCTCTGTTCCGTGTCCTCTCTGGCCCTTGTCTTAGATATGTTTCCCCAGCACCGATGTTGTTAAGCTGCTATTTCCATTCTGCTAGCAAGCATTAGGAAAGCATTCAGGCTTAAACGCACGGCTGGGAGGGCAGGATATGAAAGGAAGGAAGACTGAGAACTTCGTTTTGTGCTCTTCAGGTACTCTGATGTTTCCAAATGTCTTGGATGCTGTGGGCTCTTGGAATTTAATTGCAAAAACACCCTTGATGGTAACAGGATCCCTAGTGTTCATTTTCTAGCCATTTCTTGAACTGGGTTGATAATTGTATTCCTACAATGCATATAAAGAAGAAGGATCCCAGATGTTCACAGTCTTTTTTTTTTCTCTATTCCAAACTTACTTGCTTTCTTATAAAATATTTAAAATAATACTTTCCTTTTCTTAGAAAGGTTTTAGTCCAGGTTTAAGTTTTCTTATTTAGGCTTTATACTGTAACAGCAGCCTTGAAGAAACACCACAGATCCTTAAAAATTTAATAACTATAATCTATATCAATTTAGCTCAGCACATTGTTTGCAGAAATGTATCATCTGTTGCTTGCAGCTTCAGCTCAACTGGTGAGGCACAACGCGGAGCGAAGCATTCAGAAAGGGAGGCTGATTGTCGCTCAGCCATCTGAAGGCTCGTCTGTGCGTGGGGATATTCAGCAAGCAGTATCGCCGGCTCCTTTCCTATGCAGAGATCTCTTAGCTCAGAATGGGGCAAAGAAGCAACTGCTCTATCTGTTTCAATTTGAGCCAAGTTCAAAGGCGCTCTTATTCCAAAATAAATATCTTAATTCAGGTGGTGGAATAGTTGCTGCAATTTAAATTTATATGCTACCTCAAACCGAATTAATTTTCAAGTGTAGACAAGCTTTATGCACTTGGAGGCTGACTTTTAATTAGTACAGCTGACAGCAGCACCACAGAGCTGGTTTATCTTAATGACAGAAGCTAAACTTCATTAAGTTTCCTAGCAGCCTAAGAAAATGCAAATAAGACAGAGCCCCTTAAAGGGCTCGTGACTACCCCTGTCATTTTTATTACCGATGTGATTTGCAGTCATAATACCATCAGCTTCCCCTCGTTATTGTCTGTGTTGGCTGCCTTCCCAACTTGGCACTGTACCCAAATACTGGAGTGGTACAGCAGTGCCTCTCTGTGCAGGTGGCAGGAGGTGACGCTGCTGTGGGGAACCATGTAGAGCCCCCAGCAATCCTGTCAGGTCTTGTACCGTGTCTGTGCACGGTGGTGCAGGCAGGGGAGAGTCTTGCTTTCCTGCTTTCCGAGACGTGGACCCCACCACGCAGCCAAACACCAAGAAGCAGAGTGGCCCCATCCCTCAGAAAACGTGTATTTGTGAAAGATAAGTATGTTACCTTGGAGGATTTGTGTTATGTTAACACGTCATCTTCCCTCAGGGAGGAAAATGAGCAGAATAAGCTTGTCTTTGCCCGCAAATGGCAATGCGGTCGCGGATGTCTTTTGTTTTCTGTGTTAATCAGCAACCGGGAGCTGGTTTATTCAGCAGCCTGAAAACCAGCGTGGCTGCAGTGACCCAGGGAGGTACAAGGTGGCAAAGCTCTGGCAGCTGCAGCAAAAGCAGGGCATCACCCCAGCCTAGAGATTAAAAGCCACTGGCAACTTTCTGTAGCTTGGAGACAGAGCTTTTTCTCTTTCATTCCTTATCTGAGTCTGTCTGGTGACTTATTTCTCTTCTGCTCGTAGGCAACAGTTGTTGAGTAAAAAAAGCCATCAAGAAATATAGTGCCAAATATTTTTTGATTTAGTGGGAAGCAGCAGATTCTTCCTGACATTTCCCCACCTCCACTGTACTCCGTTTCACTCTCAGGACTGCTGTAAAAGCCAGAATCAAACTTCTGGAGCTGGCCTGGCTCCAGGGAATACCGTGGCCAGAAGACAAATCTGTTTTGGGGGGGGGTGAGAAGGAAGGAGATGTAGAGGAAGTCAAGTCAGTTTGCTATTAAAAAAAAGTGGGAGGGGGAGGTAGAAGGGGATAATGTGTTGATGTTTAACAATGATTTTATTACAAATACGATGTATGTATGTATTACAAATGTGACAGTATGTTAAATTTCCTAGTCAACAGGGGACAATACAAAACAGTTTATGGCAAAAGGAAACAGATGCAATTCTGTCTGCAGCTTCACACATCTGCTCTGCAAGCCAGCGCTCCTCCTATAATTCTCTAGGAGGGATCCAATAAAAATGATATAAAATTTCATTGTGTTAGTGGCACTAGTTATTAGAGTGAGGAGCCAGAAAGCTTACACAGAGGCTGAACCGTTCCTGTCTTTTAGTGCAGAGTAAATGATGAGGTTGTTGCTGGTAACAGCAATACTACAGTGGGAAAAAGGTAGAAATCATTTTGAAGCGCTTAGCGTGCTGGAGTGGGTGGCTCAAAAACAGAGTGGCAAGGCTAATAAACGAGTAATAGGCAAAGATGCATCAAGAAGGACAGAAATTAAATGTTGAGGTGGTATTTAAAATAAAATTTAAAAAAGAAAGGAAAAGCCTAAGGTTATAGAAGAAATCTGTGTGATGTATCTGCGCCTGCCGTGTTGTTTGATGCTGTCAGTTATAATTTTCCATATAGACTTTTATTCTGAATTTAAATGGCTGTAGCGTGGGAAGCGAAGCAGAGTGAAATGAGGTAAAATAAATAATACCAGCTTTCATTCTGGATCAGAACATCTACAAAAGGATTGAAATGCAGCCCAACTGATCTCCCTTAAAATCAAAACCTCGGTTCTTTTAGATTAAATCCCCTCTAAGTGTCCCTTTGTGGGTAGGGCCTGTGCAGGCCTTTCCGCTATCTTTGCCCTGGATAAGCCATGCAGCAGTCGATAGAGGGAAGGGAGATGTTATAACAGGGATGCTGGGCCCGGCCGGCCGTTTCTGTTTCATCATGAGCTGTAACCCCAGATTATTTCCACAACACACTATCTACAGACGGCAGCCCAGCCCAAATGAGGAGAAAAAGGATTTATTTGTCAGCAGAAACACAGCACAGCAATCCTCTGCTTAATCCATATGAGCTGGTGCTTCAGAGAGGCAGCCATTGAAGAGCGATTATAGCACGTGGGGACTGAGAGGTGAACACTCAATAGCATTAGCGATTCACAGAGGCGAGCGGGAGGGATAAGATATATACTTAATTTCTACAAATTTTTTTCTTGTAATTGCTTAAATTGCAAAACCCCTAGTTTGATTTATAAAGCTGTTTCTTCAGAGTGTAGCTGCTCTGCACTTTTCAGGGAGCTCCAGGTCAGATACCTAAAACTGAGAGCTCGCGATGTCCTCACCCTCTTTTAGAGCCTTGGCCTTCACCTTGCAACCTCTGAGGCGAGGGGCTCCATCTAACCAAGTCCAGATCCCCTGAGCAGTGACCCGGCTGCCTCTCCTCAGCACGGTCACTCCTCAGGGGGGCACATGTCCTCAGCCCTGGAGGAGGTTTTTGCCAGTTTTCTGAGGTATTTTGCTGCCTGCCATCAACCCCAGGGTATCAGAGCTGATGGGGGAATGGAACAGGGACAGCAGAGGGAGGGAAGGGGGGAGCCGCCATGCCAGGGGGTTCAGGAGGCCTTGCCATGAAGGGCCACACACAAAATGGCCGCCACCTCTTCCACTCACATCACCCCATGTTGCCTCGCCCTCTCCAGAGCTATCACCACTCATTTTTGGTCATATCCTCACACACTAAAGCATCAGGTTTTGCTATCTGTGTGCTATGGCTTTTCCTAGTGTTTAGTAACTAAGAAATCCCAGGTGACAGCAGCTGCTTTTATTGAGGTGTTTGGTGTGGCAGACTTGGGAGTGACCAGTAATATTCCCTTTCCCCTGCTCTCCCTGCGTGTTTATAGAGCTGAGGTGCTCAATAAAAACTCCTTGGGCAGCCTAAGCGCAGGCCTTAACTGTGTCTTTGAATATGTTATTTTTATTAGCAGAGAAGGAAGTTCAAAGCACTGACTGAACAACCCCTCTCACCTCAGTAAGGTTGCTGCAGTAAGAACAACACTTTTTCCTTTCTGGTCACGTATCCTTCATGAAATGCAAGTAAATATGAGCCTATAAAGCATGCGCTTTTGCAGAATATGATGTTATTTAGAAATTGAAATACTTTTGCCAGGCAAAACAATGGGCAGATCCTTTTTTTTCTCTAGCAACAAAACATTGCGCTTAATTGCATCAGGTTGATTAAAGCAGTGTGAATACGTATTAGAGACAGTCAAACCAGTTTGCCTTATGTTTAAGCTAGTTTAGTTTATTGGATTATGATAAACAGATTCAGATACTAGAAATCCTAAAAAATTAGAATTTATTTTACTGTGGAAGATTATTGCATTTGAAAACAGATCCACACTAAAACATGACAAATGTTAAACTTAAATCCAGAACCAAAGTTCGAAAAAATCTTCAGATGGAAGTGTCCAAATACCACCTTTCAGGACTTTAACTGAAGTGATTTCATGTTTTTTCAAATAAAACTTAATTTCTGTTTGCAGAACCACACTGAAACATTTTATCCTTGCTTATGTTACTGAATTGTTTGCAGTGACCGGTGGGAAGTGTAGTTCCTCTCTGCAGGCTGAGGTGTTCTGTCAGTTACATGTTAGTGCTATAATGATACTAATATTTTGACTCTGTCTCACAAACCAAATATTGCAATACCAGTTTACTTGACCTGAGGCAAAAATATTTTTGTCTCACTTCCTAAATAAAACCCAAACATTTTTGAAGGAACACAGCTTTTCATTCCAAGAATCTCTTTTCTAGTATAAATGTATTTCAGTGGAACACTCCTGAGCCATTTCAACTTCCAGGCACAATTTCAAAAAGTACAACCTTTTACAACCTTGCTTGCTAGATAAGACCAAACCTTTCTGCGTGTTTTTCTGAATAAACAAACCATTAGTTAGAGCTGTAATGCAGAAAGCAAACCATTCAACATTGATCTTTTACTGGCCGGTTAGAAAATCTTTAAGGAAATGTTTTGTCAGGTAAAGACATTATTGATTATTTTAGAATAAAATGAGCCAAGAGGATAACTGGGCAAATAAAATGGGTCAATATTTAAGAACAGTTTTATGAGTTCTGTAGATCTGCACAGGAAAAAGCCAATGGCAATGAGATTGCGATGGCAAATATGCTTAACAAGTGTGGTGTTTCTGATGCTGTTGTGACCCATTCCCTTATCTTCCCAGCATGTTGCACAATAAAGTAAGATAAACGGCTGGCATGGCCCCTGGAAACCAGCTGGCTTGACAGGCTACCTGAAAAAACACGGAACTTACAGGAGAATGACAGAGTAAGAAGCCAGATTTCTTAATGCTTACGGTTTTGAACCTTAAAGCAGCATAAAAATGGGCAATTGGAATCTTAAATTTTTAAACTTTGGACTGAAGCTCAACGCTTCAGACATCTCGTGTGTTAGCAGTGCGGTGACCTGAGACTGGGATTTGGCCTACTCTGACAAAGGGTCTATTTGCTAATTGCTGAGGATGATCCAACTCGAGCATTTGGATGCCCTCAGCACACCAGGGTTCACAGCCCGTTCAGAAATCTGGAATAGATTTCTGGAAGGCTACAGTTTCAGATAAACGTAACAGGCATAATTTTCAGCTAGCATAAACTTCTGTAACCCTACTTAACTGAGTCTGTGGATTTCTATGAGGTGATGGTTATTTATTTTCACTTTGTGTTAAAAATTAAGCTGGAAAATCGGGTTAATTCTGAACAGGTCTTTTTTCCCCTTCAGCTCACGTTCATTCATTCCTGGCTGAGCAAATGTTTTCCTTGATTAAAGGAGTGCAGACAGTGTCAGAACAAAATGCGGTTTTTGCATATTTGCTTTACCTATGATGCTGAAATCACTTTTATGTCAGTTTTCTGGTATTTTTCATGGTTCAAAGACCCCCCCGCAAAATACTTGAAAGGGGCATCTTGCAGAAATCCTGTTAGCAGAAAGCAATGTAATGAACAAGCCTGTTTTGGAAACCATGAAGTGCTATCATCCATAAGGATAACCCTGAATAAACTGTCTGATAGCCTGAAACCCAGACTGTTCTTTGTGGACTTGTGAGTAATTGCCACAGTAAAGAACATGCATATATAAAATTAAAGGTATTATTTTTTTTAATTTATTTTTTTAAACTCACTTAAATGCATTAAATCTCATACTTGCTTCACTTACTGTCAGCATAAGGCTTCAGGCATCCTTGTAATGTAATAACCGATGGAGTTATACACGCAGCCGTTGTTCTGTGGCAGGTGACAGCACAGCTTTGCATTAATATCAGGCTATTATTAATAACACTAATATATTCACTTGTAAAGACAGTGCATCTTACAAAAGGGTTATTATTTTTGAATTGTGTAGTCTGGCTGCTTTCTACACTTCATCGACTAATGCCACATTTGGAAACAGCTGTCCGTGGGTGTGTCACCTGTAAAAACAAACATCTTATTATTAAGATGTTTTAAGACTTTTATTAAGACTGTATTAAGCTCAGCCCTTGATTTTCTCTGCTTGAGCTCTGAGCCATGCCTGCTAGCACCAGGCAGATTAACCATGGGATTAACGGCAAATACATTGTGTATGTATGCTGCGGACGATAGAGCTGACCATTAGGAGATGAGAAAATAAACTCATTTATGCTTCAAGAGTAGCAAAAATGGCCTCGCAGAACAGAAGAACTTTCCATCCTATTTCATAGAATTGTGCTGTAATCGGTAAGCATGTTAAATTATATTATCTATAATATAAGGTCATATTGCAGGAGCCTGGTGGCTTACGTGAACGGCAAATCACTGCCCTGGTAAAAGAGCTTTGCAAAGAAAAACCATGAGAGTCGCCCGAACTGAGAGAAGCAATGGAGAAAGCTATGCTTTGAAATACAGAGAGGCTCATATCACAAGCCAGCTGGCTGACAATAAGCAGTTTACAATTTTAAATCAGTGGTTATTTCTAGGTGATATTTCTCTTTGTATCATGCAGTCACAATAAGAGAGAGCGCATTAATTCCCAAAATATTTATATGCTAATGTTTTACACAAAGTACACAAAGGACAAGAAGGAGAGTTTTCAAAAGCAGCAGACTGACCTAAGCTAAGACAACTCACAATCAGAAGCCTTTTCAGGAGCTTTTGAAAAATCACAGCCAAAGGGTTTTGGTTTGTTTTGCTCTAAGCATGGGCAGGAGCATGGACCTGCTGGGGTGCGTAGGAGGTGTCCCCTGAGTGCATTATTGGAGTGAATCTCAGAGGTGGCCATTGTGGCTGCCTGGTTCTGGTGCCAGGGTGTCCTGCCCTGCCAAGGGACGCAGCTTCTGGTCACCTTCTGTGACCTGGGGACAGCCCCGGGCCTTCCCCCCACCAGCTGATCCACTTATCGCTGGTTCCCAGTCAGTACACTTATGGACCTCTATGGCTATTAGTGTCCACCAGGATGGGCACTGGTATAGGAAACCAGAGAGACAGGCAGGTATTTGGAGTAGAACACTGGAGAATGAGATGCAAGTGGTAAGCCTGGTGCTTCTAGGGGCGTGTGGTTTACAAGCGGGACATTTAGTTCCTACAAACAATTTGCCAAATGTTTTTTATAAATCCCCTATCTAAAATTGTAAGATCTGCCAAAGTTCCCTGGGATTTATAGCAGCCTAATAACCATAATAAATGACTGTATTAGCACGGAGAGAACATGCATGGGGTGATTAATAGGTTTTTCTCAAAGTCATAGATAAAAATGAACAGCAGAGGAAAGGAAAACCTTCATATTAACTCTGTGGGAGCTCCTGTATTAATTGGCACATAATCAGGTACAGCTGCTAATAATCATGCAGCTCTTTAAACCAACACATAGAGCACTGCCAACATAGCCTTAAGAGCTAGAGATTAGAGAGTGTGCAAATATTCTTTGAAATTCGGGTTGCTGGATGAAAGTCACGTTTTCTTACAGGTTTAAAGATCACTGATCCTGGGTTCTGCTTATGTCAAGATGTGACAATGTGGGATTTCCTCATGTCGTAAACCATCACTTTCCCCCCTTGCAGGTCACTTAATAATATCTGTCAGAAGATACTTTTTTTTTTTCCTGTGTCCTGTATCTTGAATAATACCAGTCTTCAGAGCACCTGGTCTTCTTGATGGACATTCTGCATATTCTTTGTGGGATCTCCTTTTACTGGCTATTGTTGTCCTCTGGAGAAACTACATAGCTCAGCTTGCCAGAGCCAGCACTGGGTCACACAACACCAGGCAAGTCCAAATAAAAAAGTAAACTTAAGGAAGCAAATGGATTGTATAGCAACAAAGGATTGAGTTCTTGATTACAACCTTGGAAGCAGTTATAGATGCAGCAAAAATTCCGCAAACACTTAAGAAACCTACAGTGACTCTAAGAACAGCCTCTTGTTCTAGCTGTTACTGGTGTTTTTCTTCTCAGCTGTCAAAGTCAAGGGGCCAATTTAGCAGAATTCCCCCTCCATAGGGTTGGGTTTCTGAGTAGGCTGTCATCCTGGGGTTTCCATTAACTTTAATACTCAAGGGTTTTCTTGTTGCTATTGAACGCAGACAAACCTTCAAAGCCTTCTCTCAAGGACCTCTCTCTTTCGTTACTCGCTTAGGGTCTCTTGCCCTCCTGCAGCCTTGGTGTGGCCGATAGGTGTTCACATGAGCATTAATGAGGTATCTTTAACATGAAGTATGACAGCTCTGCTTTGTGGAGAGGGTTGCTGGAGTGCTGAACTTTTCCTGTTCTCTTTAGAAGGCCAGCTGAATTGCATTTAGAAGTGTTTATGTAATGTTTTGTTAATCCCATAAATCTGCTTGTGTAACACTTATGTCTTTTGGCTTCATGGCACTTTTACAGTGACCATGCAAGCCATTTTGCTACGTGCTAGTCATTTTAGGATTTGTTCTGCCAAACAGAGATATCCCAGGGTTTGTATTATGTTCCTTTAAGAACGGCTTTTGGTACACGTGAAAAGCCATTTCTTGCAATCAAATCTGTGACAGTTTTCATGTGTGTCTTTACAAAGTTAGCCAGCAGCTGCATTTGTTTCTGCTCTTCAAAATACCATTCTCCATCTTGGCCTAGATGTTCCTCTTAAGAATATTCATAAACATGATATGAATTGAGTGTGAGAGATGTGCTCCCTTCTCTTATTTGAGGTGCTTACTTCTGTTCATGCCTGCAGCATACTGACTTTATGATCTTCCCCCCAAAAAAAGGAAAGGATAAATGAGCAAATACAGACACTCGTGTAAAAGCTAGTGCTCCTGGGTGTTGCCTGGTGACTAATAGCTGTCAGAGCCAAATTAACCAAGCTGCTTTGGAGACCCAAGTAATTAGCAAATAGGGACCTCAAAAACAGGAAAAAACATGAAGGGGAGATTAACTGAGTTTAGAAAAGGAGGCAAAGGTGAAACAGTAAGGTGTGGGTTAAAGTCCTCAAGGTAATCTTTGTTGGTCTTATTTGTTGCTGCTTTTTTTGCCATAATGAGGATAGAATTTCTTTCCTTTCTTTTTCTAAGTGCCCTTATTTTCTTCTTGGGCTGACCCCATGGTTTGGTTTTTCTGATAGAAGCATGAAGGGTTTGGATGTGGGTTTTGTAATTTTGTTCCAAATGTGTTATTTTCTGGAGTAGAGCTTGCCCTATTTTGTGGACTTCAAAGGCACAAGCACAATAAAGAGTGTGCAGAGTGAAATCAAAAGCGGTATGGGGCAGGTCTTGCAGAACATCATGCTGATGTTGTCTGTCAACTATGGTCGTTGTTTTGTGGCTCTTTACAAGCTCATTCCAAGCAAACAGGTACCGGACAAATTCCTACAGCTTGAAAAATATGTTTGGAAATCTCTTCTGCTTTTACCAGAAGTGATGTGTACACTTGATTCTGCTGTTCAACGTCCTGAATGTGCAATTTCCTCTTTAAAATATGTAGCAGTTTCTTATCTGTCTGCATACTGATTCTACAGATTTTTTTTTTTATTATTATTATTTTCAAAGAAGAAAACAGGAAAGCGCCTTTTTATTGGAAGGAAAAATAAATATAAGGAAAAGAATACAAAACCCTGAAAACCTGGGGTGAATGGGAATAGGGTGTAAAAGAGTTACTGAAAACTCAGAAGAAAGCATGTGTAGGAAACTGTCCTAAGTTTGTGATTACACTTTAAACTCGTCCTCAACAGTTCCTTGTATTTTGTAAAATGTTTTTGCCTAGGCCATATTTTAAGCTTATAGAATTTATGCTTATTTTTCAGTTTTGAAAAATGCTACGCTAAAGAAATATGAACTACCAAAAATAGGGCACAAATCAACTCTGGGCTACCGCTGGTCTCGTTTACAGTAAAGCCAAGCATTGAGCTATTTTGGATATATCCTTTGCGTGTCCTTTTTAGTGTGTAGTCAGCATTAAAAATAACCTTTCACCGTATGTGAAGAACAAGAAGTGATCAATACAAAGCCAGGCTACCTGCCAAGGAGGTTTCTGGATTTTCGGGAGGTGGGGGGGAGAGGCAGAGGTTGGTTGGTTGTTGGTGCGGGGTTTTTCCAAAGATCAAAAACATAATTGTATTATTCTTTCATGTTTTTATTTTTAAAAACTTTATTCTTCATTGGGGGGAGGGAACAGAATCCCTAAATATTGCTTCTTTTTGCTATTTTAAAATTAGCAAGGACTTAAAGCCTGACTGCTTTGGGGTTTTTTGGATACTTCAGAAGATGTACAGTGGGAGTTGTCATGCCTTTTCTGAAGGTAAGGATAGTTACCGTGCTTTCTGTGGGCTAGAGTGAGAACCAGTGAGCTTTAGCTGACACTAAGAGATTTCCCCGAGTCAGTGGTTTGTGTGCATCCAAGTTTTTCTGTAGGAAAAAGGGCTGTAATCGCTCAAAAGATCATATTTGGTGTCACCCTGAAGAAAATAGGCCTTTTTACCTCTTTGAACTGGAAGAGCAGTTTTGAAAGTATCTTAATATTACTGTGATGAAATACACTAGAATTGAAGTAGAACCATTTGAGCTAAGAATGAAAGGGCTTTTTCCCAATAACTTAATACACTTTTACTTGCTAAAGGTATGTGCCATATTTAAGATAATAGACAATGCTATGAAGAGATGAGGAGCTTGGTGCATTTAAGATCTTTATAATTCATATCTCACAGGAGTATGCTCAGAAATATAAAGCATACTGAAGACAGGTAATTTCAGTCCTGTCATAAGATCTTGGGGTAGCAATATTGAACATTAAAGCAATAGATATGAAATAAACCCAAAACTTCATTGGAAGCAACTGAAATAGACAGTTTCGTTCAATGTGTTTTTCCAGTCAGATGTGATAAAAACTCCCCTGTTGGAACATGTATGTCTGGGTCAGACCCTCAGGTAACTCTGACAGAGATCCTTGGTGTTTTCTGGTTTCCTCAGGTTCTGGGAATCCAATAAGTCAGAGCTTTATTTTTCTAGTGGAAAAATATGTAAATGATAGTAATTTGCATGGATTGTGTGTAATGCTTTGCTTATGCCCTTTGCAAATGTAGAAGCATAGCTGTTATGTCTATTCATGGACAACTTGCCTATTTCAAACTGTCCCTTATGCCTGCAAGGGAAGATAGGAGGTATAAGACTAGGAATTTTCTCTGACTGGTACTTCTGGATGGTTATTATTTTCCTTTAATTTTAAGTCTCATTACCCTCTCCCTGCTATGGCTTTCCATCCAAAAGGAGCCTTGAAATGAGTTCATGTTCTATATGCAATTTTTTGTAAACCATGAAAAAGGAACCTTTCCATTTGCTCCGTCCTCATCTTGCTACTCAGAAACTGTATTTCTGATTAAGTTTTGAATCGTCATAAGAGACAAAGCTAAAGTATACCTTTCTTATGCCTGTTCATGAAAAACCTCAGCAAAAATCCACCTGGGAGGTAAGTGGGCAGGGAGGAGAAGGAAGTCTTGTCTCCGTTGCTGCAGGTGCTGGCTGTGACAGGAAGTAGACAAGGTTAGCTGTTGCCTGCCACCCTGGAGCCTTTTCCTTGCATATGTCCTTCTACTAAGTCAAGCTGGGGTCATGCTGAGACGCATGAGTGCATGGGGAGCTTGGGAGGAGGCCTCAGGTGTCACAAGGAACCCTGAGGCTGGATTCTGGGCTCACCTCGGATGAGAAGCAGAATGAAATGTCAAACGCTGGGTGACCTCATTCTGGGAATGAGGTTGTGAAGTGAGAAAAATGCTACATGTCACACATTGAATGGAGAACTCTTTGCGTCTGCGGCTTCAGCCCAGGAATGATGAAATGATGGTGATAAATGTACAGCTTATGGGGATGCCCAAATAAAAAACCTGCAAGCTGAAATTATAGACTGCTGGTCAGCTACCTATGGCATATAAAATTAGTTTTATAAGACCTTCTGAAAGATGTGCTTAACTGAGAGATGTTCTTGATAGGAAAATGGCAAAGCAACTTTATTGTCTTTGCTTCTGCTTTCTTCTTCTTGTCTCAGTTCCACCTCATCTAACACTTCCCTTTTGTTAATCACTC
The DNA here is from genome assembly GCA_013396915.1 of Stercorarius parasiticus. Lineage (NCBI taxonomy): Eukaryota > Metazoa > Chordata > Aves > Charadriiformes > Stercorariidae > Stercorarius > Stercorarius parasiticus. The sequence continues at coordinate 33,237 of VWZL01002255.1, read as the reverse complement.
AGGCAGCACTGTTTTCCTAGCACCTACCAACCTGTAAGTATCTCTCTCTTTCCACCTGCTTCCTTAAAGATTAGTTTCATGTTATGATCCACCAAAGTAACCCATCTAACACCTAGCTGCAGAGATTGCAGTAGCAGTTCCACATCGCCGACAAAATCCCATCAAAGCCGGAAATTGTTTTCTTTATGTGAGTGGCAAGGCAATTACTGAGCTGAGTGACGTGGGCAGAGGAGTGCGTTTACACTAGGAGCTATTGCTACAGCAGAAACTTCTGGCAGGAAAGCAGTGACTGACTGACATCCTTTGGCTTGTTATTATGGGCCTTGTGTAAATGAAGTAGAAGCAATGACTGTTACTGTGTTTCTAATCAACAAAGTGTTATGCCAGTAATTAGGTTTCAACTGACTCGCATCTCCTTTCTAGGCATTAATTGGAGGAAGATATGCAGATTGCTGGTTAATAATAGAATAGTTATAGTTCTATAATCACTTTCTTCATGTTCATCAATTTGTTTGATTACTTGTGTGGCAAACATTTGATCCTGCATGTGTCTATTTAGCTATCAGACTGTTTTATAAACCTCATTGTTTATCAAGTTAGTGACATCTTAAAGTGCCGCAACTTGCAGAGCCTAATAGCAGCAAATGTAGAACTTTATTTTGCAAAATAGACAGAGCGAGGCCTTTCAAAGAAAGCTCCAGATTGTCCAAACCACATATGGATGTCAGAGATGGGAACAGTGTGAGCTGTATGCCGAACCTATTTTAAACTCCCACACATGATTTCCAAATACAGCACTCTGTCAGAGAGCAGGCTCAGAATTTTGGGAACTATAGTGTTCGTGTAAATAAAGGCTCCAGAAATCTGTTTTGTTGATAATTATCATATTACCTGTTCATGATGGTGTGACTAAAACTGGAACCTAATGGATAAGCGCAATTAGATTATGTCTAACTGCAGAACACACGAACGATATTTACAGCCCAAAGAGGCCAAAAAGTTTGCAAAGGTATTTTCATTGTTTTGTAAATGGTGATATAGGGCTCTGGGAGGGGAGGAAATAGCCATGTATTGCATAGTGGCAGACACATGCTTCACCTAATGACCCACATCAGCTATTTTGTGGCCCTTGTGGCCACAAAAGCTGCATCTGAATGCATTTTCCCATACCTTTCAGTAGGCATTGCTTACAAGAGATCAGCTCTGCACTAGTGCGGGTTTCAGTCTGTTCCGCACCCACTCATTTGCAGCTGTCTGGAATGTACCATCTGGCCGCATATTAACAAATTATCAAGTCTTTATTGATCTAGGAACCAAAGATCCATCCCCTATGTTTGGGCTTTAGTCAGTATATTAGCCCTTCAGAGATGAAGTCCCATCCTTGGGATTTCTCTAGAGTGTGTTGTGCTCCCTCTTTTCTGGTGGACCAAAGATAAAGTATTCGGGCGGTAACAGAGTCAACTCGTCTTTTTATAAAATAAACTGTGTTATTAGGCTTAGCTAAGCTACTTTTTTACACCTCGTGGGGAAAGAGAAAACTGCTTGGGAACAATCATAGCGTAGGAGTGTGAACAAAGAATTCAGCAGAAATTCTGATGTATGTTTTATTTATACTAAAGTGAAATACTGTTTCTTATAACTGCTGATTTCAGGTTTATACATGAAGCCTCTAGACAGTTCTTTATTGACTAGGTGACCATGATACATAGGAGTTAGCTGGTTTGAAGTTTTGTGCCTTCATGATTGCTGAGTGCTGCCCTCCAGTCTCCTTATCTAGCAGGAAAAAAGGGGCCTGCTTAATTCTGGTTTTCCCCTTGTTGCGTCTTTATACAAATGACTCTCCATAAACTTGCAGCTTGTTTCTAATCAGTTCCTTGCAATATTCGTTTGAGAAAAAAAATCAAGTAGCTCTGTAGAGAAAGCTGGCCTTGAAGTAAAAAGCCTTGACGCTGTGTTGGTGTCTTGCTTTTTCCTACTCTGCATTTCTTTGACTTTTCAGAAAGAAGATTTATTTTATATTTGAATTGCTACTGGAATTCACACCATTGGGCGAAGTCTGGATATACTACATTAAGCAATGGCTTGTGAGTGGCTTCAGAGAGGGGGCTCTTCCTTGAAGATCAGACACTTGCCAGTAGCTCACAGTAAAACTTGCAACCAATGTAGGCACTGGCTGACATCTCTTCTTTCTTTTAGAGGTACTCAGCGTGGAAGGGATGCAAAATAAAAATCTGTCAACCTGATGTAAGGGAGAATTCCGTGTGCGAGTTGTGCATTGATAAGCCAGAAGTAACACCTTTCAAAAGCTGAGGTCCATTTCCACGTCCTCTTGCATCCACAGTCTTGGGCACCTGCTTCTGCACACAGATGTAGCACTTCCGTGTGCTCAGCGAGCAATCAGAGGCTGCATGTGGTTATACAGGTACGTGTGGTTTTGTGCATGCATTGCTCTCTGTAAGCGCTTGATGAAGATGGTGCAAGACAGCAGATACCTAGAAAACATTTGAAGTAAACAACATCTTAGGCTCCCAAAGAGGAATGTATATGCAGGAAACGCTGTCAAGTATCCTTCAAATACTTGAAATAGGTTTGAGAGAGGTGATTTTATTTTTTTCAGTCTTATTCAATCTTTTCTTATATTAAGGAAAAGAACCTCCAAACTGCCTTTGAACAGGCTTCCCAGCATAACACGCTGCTTACTGAAGCTTGGTTTGAAATTACTTCTTGCTCTCTATGAAAAATTGATTTCTCAGTATACTTACTGGACGTGTAGGTTTGCATTTGTAACACTCTCTGCAATTACATCTGTGTTACATTAATAAAAATGCTTTCAGTAAAATATAAAAACTAACATACTAAATGATTTATGTACTTTTATAGTGTTTGAATAGTGGATGAATAAGGGAGAGGAAGAATGTGTTTCTGAATGAGTTGATAGGGGGGATATGCATCTTGGACTTCAGAAAGGAAGGTGACATCCAAGGAGCTACATTGCTTCTCTGTCCTTTAACACCAGAAAGTCTTTCTAAAAATCTGCTTTGAGTCTTCTCTGCTGTAATTCAAGTCTCTTCCTTCTTCTCTGATTCACCAGTTTGGACTCTTCCTTTTGGCAGATGTCCTCTGAATGCTTGAAGAGTGCTACCGTGTTCTCCCTCAATACTTTTTCTTCTTCAGGTTCGTCAAATCCAGTTCTGTAGCTCATATTTTCTAGGTCTCTGGTTATTTTTCTTACTCTCCTCCCCACTCTCTCCAGTTGAGCTATATACATCTCTGAGTAAACAAACCCAGAACTGTGATATTTGAAATTGAAGCTGCCAACACTGTAAGAGGCTGGTTGCAAAAATCTTTAAATGAGAACTCGATACAGAGATTTAAATCACTGCATGGGTAAAACTGGTGCATTTGTCTAACAGCTTTCAGTCAAAAGGAGCTCCGGTTTTTTCCAAATGAGTCAAGCTGCAATTAGGCACAAAGCTGTCTATGTTTCACGTGGATTTAGATGATACTGAATGGTGCTTATCAGGCTTCTTTCACCACCATCATCGTTCCTGTTAGACCACAGTGTTTGAATGTGTTGTGATCTCTAAAGTTATATCTTCAAAGGTAGGAAAGTACTACTATACCCTTGGAGGTGAAGCTTCAGCTTCTCATTTAACTTTAAAGATACCAAAGCCAACTCCCAGTATTGTCAGCGGGGAGACCTTAAGAGGACAGTTCAGCCTGCTCTCTCTTGCATGTAAAAGGAGCCTTGAAGAATTATACACCTAGCTGAAGTATGCCTGTTATCTTAAAGAAAGATGAAGATAAACGAGGGCCCCAGACTCTCAATACCTCAATGATATAGAAAAGCTGCAGCCCAAGTCACCAGACTATCTTTCTTGCACTAAATCAAAGTGAACTGTGATTTAAGCAATAATCTTTTTAAGTAGCGATGGTCCATAAAATGACTATAGAAAATGAAAGGAATCTAGTCTAATGCTGAAAGACAAGAAAATGAGTGGTGTGGTAGTTCTGCTGGGTATTGCAGAGCCTCTTAACCTCAGTGGACATTTGTGTTTTAGAAGACGCTGTTAGCAGTCTCGGGCCAGGACTGGGAATTTTTGTGATAATGAAAGGCACTATACTGAAAGCACTGGGCATTTAAAGCTCTTATTCACTGCACACAGAATTGTAAAAAATTTAAAGATAAATAAATAAATAAACGTTGACTGGTAACAGCTGGCCATAACTTTTTGAGCCAACAGGCCTGAGCATCTCCTCTCTGTTTCTTCTTCATCCTTGCCTTTAGCTGATAACATACAGTTTATTTGTCATGGAGCCAACCCAGCCTACCATATGCTTAAAATGTCTTTTCCCACTCATCTCTCTGGTGCAAGCACAAGCTGCTTGCGCCGTGTTCTGGTAGAGGTAGGAAACACCCTCAGAAAATGTATGTGCAAAGACAGAACAGACTGTTGATTAAAACACCAACATTGACTTCAAAATGTTGGCCTGGATATTTCCGGTATATCCAGACTATGCCAAAACACCTTCATATCCCTCCAGATGTAACAGGCTCTGTAAATATTAACTATGTGATTTATTAAAAACTAATAAAAAGACTTATTCCTTCCCTTTCATCTCCAAGCTTTCTACTCTCTTCTTGTTTATCTGGATTACTTTCCTCTGTCCCCTGCAACAGTTTGGTATCATGTAACTTCCTTGCATTTCAAAAGGAAGAAGATGGCTAATTCGAATATTAAGAATTTTGCTGAAAACAGATATTTTAGCTAGAACAGGAATATGAAGAAACTATTGGAAAGAACCTATTTTAATACTAGGTTCTTTAAAAATTAAGCTTTTTTTTTTTCTACTGTGAACAATACCTCAGAACCAGGCGGTGAAAAAACCCCCACGTTTTCCCCAGATCTTCACCTTCATTTGCCCTTTGGTGTGCTGAGCTGCTGACACAAATAAATGTGTGAATATGTGACAGTTATTACTTTTTTCCAAAAAGGTATTTTGTTTTAACAAATAATTTTGGTCAGCTGTTACGTACTATTAGGCATGTGCATATTTTCCTGTCACACTCCTCGGGTATCCTGGGTATAGTTTTGATGGCTGAAGTATTTTGGTACAAAGTTTCACTTTCAATGAAATTGTAATTCTGATTTATACCAGTTGCTGAGCATCCCAGAAGTAAAATTTTCTGACTTTTGGTCATCTGAGTCATTCTGAGGGTTTAGTGTTGCATAGGACTAGTGCAGGGTCTCTGCACAGGCATGAATAGATTCACAGGAAGTGATTTTGTAGATAAGACTGCATTAAAAAAAAAGGTACTATATCATAGGCTGGATATAATGCTTTCTTACTCTCTGCTGGAGTATCTGTTGAATGTTTCATATCTGTTTGATGTTTCATATCTTCAGATCTATGGACCAGAAGCTGAAATCTCTAGCCATTTTCCTAGAGAGTAACTTCATTTTTCATATGTACCCAGGAATTTCCTTAGGCTGTAGTTCAGCAGGAAGCTGCTTTTCAACTTCAAGACAGCTACAAATCCAGGGATGGGGGAGAAGCTAAATATTTCTTGAAAGCAAAGGAGAGAAATTGATTTGCCTGTTAGACTTCTGTCCTCTGGTCATTCCCTCCACCTCCCCGACAGGAAACTACAGAACTGCGTAATTTTCCTGATACCAAGGGAAAATGCAGTATCAAAGAGCATTAATTTGTGTTTTGCTATTGCTACTTAAATACAAAGATATAGATCGGCATGGAAGGTGCTCAGAAGAGAAGATTCCCTGTCCATGGCTCAAAGTAATCAGTCTTAGTTACTGCCAGACTACATGAATTTTATCGAAATGACTGAACTGTAGCTGTTCTGAATCAAAGTTTAATCCCTTTTGCAAAAGGATACTCCCCAGCCTACTCAGTGTCTTCAAGACCTCTGAGGATGAGGCATCTTTTCTTTTTGAGGTCACATAAGTTAATCAAGGAAACTTGTTAAAGCAACTTGTTTTTGTGAAGGTTTTCATTCCCGCAATCTCAAAATGTACTGTAGCAGTTACCTCTTTAGTCTATTTTTTCCTTACAACCCTAAATAACTCTGATTCACATTGGATCTTTGCAAATGTGGTAACTCTCTGAATACTTACTATTCTGCTGTGAGAGAGGACAAAGATCTCATTCAGCAGAAGTTCAGTGATACCGCTACAGAATGACATATTAATTTCTAGCTGGCAATTAGTCTTTATTATAATTTTTTTTTTCATTTATATGAGATGTTAATGCTGTGATAATCACAAGTTCTGGATAATTCAGGTGTGGCTACTAGTTGGGCTGTGAGGAGGAGTGTTTGTATGTCTAGAGTCTACAGTCAAAGAGGATGGTTTCCATTGACATCAGTAAGCATCACAATCATTAATTCCACTTTTAGTTGAAGCTTTTGTCCCAGAAGGCTGCATGCCCTTCTGTGTGCTGTTAAGCAGCTGCATTTCAGTGGTGTGTGCCAGGTCTCCTTTCCTTGAGACAGACTAGTTGTGCCCTCAGTTTCAATGGAGTGACATGTCTGTCTTCCAGGGGTGTTGCATACGGGATGCCTCAAGGCATCCTAAACTTTGTCAATATAAAGGGAAAAAGAGGAAGGAGAAATTGAGCACCTCTAAATAGAACTAAATAGTCAGAGGATAGATGCATGCTCTTTCACAGTGTTTGTATGTTACTGTTAACATTTTTTATGTCTAAAGTACCTTGTGGTACTTTAAAATAAAAAATAGTAGCTTACCTGGATTCTTTTCCAGGTAACAGACTTATAAATCTCCTTACAATTACTTCACTGTCTTTTCTGTCCTGTTTGATTTACCCATGACTTTCTGACTGTATTTTTATCTTGTACTTGATCTCACATTGATGTCTCTATGTGAATTAACTGACTAAATTCTGGCATTCAGAACAAATATTTGTTTTAGGCTTAACTTTTCCCTTCCTGCCTGTTTCTCCAAACAAATGTAGCCTGTGTTCTACTAGTCAAAGAATGTAATTCCAAAAAAAAAAAAAAAAAAGGGAAAATAAATTATACCTCCATTAAAAAAAAAAAAAAATAAAAGTTATTTTCTGAAGTTCTACTTATCCTTCTGTATGCATATATGCAGTGTGTTTGAGTGGTAGGAAAGCCCAGGACCTATAAATTAATCACCGCCCATTGCTTACACACCAGCATTGTGGTGAGTGTGCTGGTCCTTAGCTGTCTGGAAGTAAAAAAAGAGATGAAGACTGAAGTGGAAAAAGAGGTGAAGATTGACTCATTTCCCTCTGGAGTGAATCCTGTGCTGCTTATTATTTCTAAGTCCTCATCGTTCCCACTAGCCTTATTGGTGGGACTGAGTTCAAGAACAGGCTTAGCCAGCTTTATGGGGTGCACATCAGCTCTAAATCCTATGCATTGAAACACCTTGTTTAGGCAGAATGTGACATAAGGAAGGGCAGATTTTGCCCTTTTTGACTACAATAATATATATAGTTTATAAACCCAGCTTTTTCTGTGGTGTGAACTATAACGTAACTAATGAAAAATAAACACTGAATGGGGCTGAAATATATGAAAGACCATATCACGTTAAGCAAATGGTAGTGAAGTGCAAAAATGTTACGTAGCACCTTGCTTGTGAGTGAAGGATATCTCAAGGACAAGCAAGGGCTGTCCTTTTTTCTTTCCTTCTCTGCTCCCTCATTCATATTAGGAGCTGTAGAGTCTGAATTAACTCTTCATAAACTTGTTACCCTTGCCTGGTTAAAGGGAGGTGGCTAGGCAGTCATCAGTCAGGTGGGGAGGGACTGACATCTGTTTCTCTTTGGAACAGAGATCCTTGATGATGTACTGTCAACTTCCAAGTCTCTTTTTGGTGTGGGTTTTTTTTTCTTTCCCCCCTGTAGGGCATTATACATTTTCATGTTGGTGGCTTTTTTTCTCTCAAGTCCTTGAGCTGCTAACTCTTCTATCTCAACAATCTTACCTTTGCCTACAATTTTACTTTTCTTATCTTGGATGGCTCTACTCTGTTTTTCGCAACTCATTCTCACAACTTAGCAATTTTCTCAGAAGCTTGAGTCAAGGTTACACAGCTGTGCTGTATCAGCTGGCCTTGGATCACAGACAGCTGAACCCTTGAGATTATGACCAGCAAAATGAAGACAAGAAGTTAATTCAGCTGTCTTAGTGCTAATAAGAAACAAATGGTTTGAGATGAAGCAGTAGAGTGATTGCTTCTTTCCTAGTCATGTAGCACCAAAGTTCTAGTCTGAATAAGTCTAGGTCATTTGAGCAAGGATCTTTTAATTACGTTAATTAGTCCTGAGAAGCAAAAATAGGTCTGAGGTAATAGTTGTCTGATCCTTGTTCTAGTCCTTCCATTGGTGATGCTTGAAAAGGGGTTCTAGCCCAGCCTTGCTCAGAGCTGCTAATGGGGATGCCTGGAATGGCACACAGAAGTAATGATCATGGACTCATGACAATCCTGTTGATGTTGTTCCCCTGTCATGGTTGTTTTCTCCGGGAACAACATCTCTTCTTTAAAGAACTGAAATGGGAAATGCAATTCTTTTACATTCTGAAGGTGTTTGGTAAATCTGGGCTAGGATACAGAGGGTCCTGCAGCAATATTTAGATGCAGCCACATCCTCAGATTAATTTACAGAATGTAGCTAATTACAATGACAGCTTTTTTGCTTGCTTTTTTCCTGTAGCTTCTGTTTGCAGTACTTTATGGCTAATAAAACTGTCAATTTTCTTTTACTTCAATAAAAGGTCACCCCCCGACAACAGCCCTGTGCCTTCTAACAGCTAGTGCCTTTATTAATATTTAAAATGTACACAGTGATATTTCCAAAAGGTCAGACTTTTAAAAGACATAAAATGTCATCCCTAATTCTTCTCCCTTCCAGCCTTTTTCTCTGCCTCCTCTCCCCCATGCACCATTTAAATGTTCCATTTCAGATACGGTATTTAGCATGGCTTGTGTTAAATCCGATAAACATCAAGGGTTTCCCTGTTGCACTACTACAGAGGGGCAAAGGATAAATTTGCCACTGATTCACAGTCCAACAACTTGTGTACATAGTTTCCGATTCTGACTGTACCATAGATTCCCTTGAGTTAAATGAGTCATTTGTTCTGTCAGTTCCTGATTCAAGAATGCATTTAAGCCAGTGCCTGCCTTTAGGCAGGTAGGGTCAAGAGGCTATCGAGGCTTCAGCTGTAAATAAGAGCTTAAAATTTTTCCTCCCTGAGGCTTCTGTTCTCTCCATCTAACAGCCAGCCTACAAAATGGGGAAGGTAATACTTCCTTCCTCCCACCCTCAGCCCTCTCTAGGTGGCAAATTCTGTATATAGAGACAGTTTGTCCAACTGTATTTACCTAAAGCAGCAGCCTGCTCTGCCTGAAAGAGAAAAGAGAAGGGAAAGCATGTATATTCTGACCTGGCCAATAGACAGAGGAACTTTTGCCATAGGAAACATGATCATTAGGGCCTCGGAAGGTCTTTTGATTCATCCTCTGCCCAACGACAGGATTAAACAAGTCTCTTTCTTATTCCTGGCAGAAGCTTGTTCATCCTGTTCTTAAAAAACTCTGGGCGGGATCACGTAGCCTTCCCTGGCAGAAGCTGAAGTCATAAACTGTCTGTTGTGGGATGGTTGTTCACTCTATCTCGTAGATGTTACCTTCTTTTTTTTCTTTCTTTTTTCATTTTCTCAAAGGGCAAAGATTGCTTAGAGGCCTGTTTTCTGGCAAATCACAGATTCTTCACTCATATTGCATGATATATAAGCAACATCTAGGCTCAGAGGAGCCTGGTAAATGCGTTACTGGATTATTTCTGAGGTGTCTTCACAGAAATCTGAGGTGCAACTGGGCAATCCTAATTCAATGGTGGTCCCTATTTTTTGTCAAGGTTCTGCTTGCACACAGCCTTTCATCTTCTAGATTGTGACTGGTTATAACATCCATCTGAAAGCATTCAGAACAAACTTCATTTTCAGAACAAGATGAAACATTGAGGAGCTCTTGTTTGCCATTAGGTTAGTCTCTCTGCTTTTTTCCACGTGTTATGGTAGCACCTGAATATGCTCTGAGAGCTGGTCCCTGACCAGTTACTTCACATTAATCATCCTGCTCATTCTATCATACATCCACTTTTTTTGTCATGAGGTTTTTTTTATAGCTGATTATTTTGTGATAATTAACACTGTCCTGGATCAGACAATCCAAAAATAGAAGTGAAAGGTTGCTATACAGCCAGCAGTTTCTAAAAATAAATTACCCAGTGAAGATCTGTCAATGCACACGCTGGGGAAAAACGTCCAATGGACAGAGTTCAAGCAAGGGAGGAGTAGCTGCTGCCGTTCCTTAATGCCCATGGCTGATTGACAGCAGATTATTATTCAAGTCCTTCCTTCTTTCAAAGAATATAGTTCATTTTTCATGACAACATGAGAAAAGTACTTTCTGTGCTGAGAAGGATTAATGGCTAGTATCCATCAGTCTAATTTCCTACAAGGTAATTTCAAATCTAGGTGAGATTCAGAAATAAGGTTTTGTAGATCTGCAATTTGTTTTTTCTTTATTTGTTTTAAAGGATTAAGGTGATCCAAAAAAAAGTGCATTGGTCACGATCACGCAATTTAGGGAGAAATATGATTTCCTGCTCTGGTTTCTACCCAAATTGTAGGCCTCTAAAAATCCACAGGCAGTGTGGCCAGGTTAAACATCTTGCATTCAAACTAGCTTGATAGTCACAAAGTTAATTGTCCCTCTGACCCAGTAAGGTGAAGGTCGAATTGGCTGGAATTACAGAGTGGTGATAGCACTGACTTCCATACAGGGTGCTAAGGCTGTTAGTGTTTTGTTTGTTTTTTTTTTTTAAAAAAAAAAAAGGGAGGGGAGTAGTGGTAAAGGACAGGTCACCCACCTTGTGTGTAATATCACATCGGTCCACCTGGTGATCACAAAGTAGGAGGCCTGGATCAATAACCTCTTCAGCTGAAAGAGATTCAAACCTGCATTTCTCAGTTCCCAAGGGAATGCCCCATTTTAGCTTATAACCAGGTGATCAGCGTCACCTGCAGATGTGGAGATAGAAGGAGTAGGAGTCAACACAGCATTGCTCTCTCAAAAACCTGAGCACAGCATAGGAAGTGCTGCTTAAAGGAAGGAAATGGCTGTCTGGAGTAGTTAAGTGCAAAAAAGGGTCTGTGGGACCCAGTCCAACACACACATCTTCAGGCTATATGTAAGTGTGTCAGGGTTGGAGTATGGAGAGGGCAGTGTCATTGAATTTTAAACATTTGTTTCTTTTTCAGTTTATTAGATAGCTTAGGCAGCCACCTGCAATATCTTCTTCCTCCAGTGTGCTGACTTAATCCATTTTTAGGTGTTAAAGTCTCCTTGTGTTTTGTACAAGGTTATTAGACGCCTAGCTTGAATTGTGAGTTTTCCTGCTTGTCCCTCATGAATCTGGGCCAAAGCACTGATGCAGTACTTCTGTTTCACCTGAGGGTAGTGTGGTGAAGCGTACTTTGGAAGCGGTATAGAAAACTATTGATCATGATCTAGGATATTAGGAAGTGACATTCAATGATAAGAAGCACTGGAGCTTTGAAAACTTTTTGTGGTGTTGTCTTCAATAATATGTTATCAGGTTAATTTGTAGGAAGAAATGCTTCATCTACATGGGTTTTGGCCTAACAGTGCTCAGGACCCCAGTATTAGGGAACTGTTCTCCTTAGTATTCCTTATTGATGTTATAAATACCAGTGTAAGAACTTTAGTCCCTAAAATCTTTAAAGAAGGGAACCAGTGATGAATAGTGAGTAATGAGCACAGCTGGAACTGTTTGAAATCAGGAGCATAGTGATGTTTGATTATGATTTTACAGAATGTAATCTTCTATTTGTGAGCTTTGCCATTTTTAACTCCCTCGGGTTTTACAGCTCTACTGATTTATCTTTAACTACTTTGCTAGTAATACAGTTGAAAATGTATCCGTAGTGATGCTGGTATAATATGTTCTTAATGAAAGCATAAATATCTCTCTGAGTGAATGTAGCTGCCATGTTCCAGGCAGCAGGAGTTTCTGCACAGCCCAGTGAAAAGGCATCAGTGACTAGAACAAAGCAATTCAATGATCGGTGATTTTTATTTTTTTTTTATCAGAACTTCTTGAAGTGACTAATCTGGTGACAGTAGTGCTTTTGGCAAATGTAATTGTTATTCCACTAGCCCCTTCATTTTAGGGAAGGAGGAAGAAAAAAAAAAAGAAGCATGGAAAAAGTCTAAATAGTTCATGCTTTATTTTTTGTTCTCAAAACTAATACTTGGATTTCTCTTAGCTGAACTAGCTTTTTTGAAGATTTTCTTTAACAAAGCGAGGAGTTTAGAATTGTGATGAAGTCCTCCATTTAGAACTAGTATTTGTTTAAAGTGTAATTTCTCAAATTTTAGGTTTGCTTATCACTGCAAGGGTTTTTCCTTTGTGTTAGGTAAACCAGATTTCTTCTCCCCTCCCAATGCACACTAAACTAAAGTATTAATTGCTTTTTTGGACAAATCAGGTAAGCTTATCACATCAATACTGCAAAACTGCTCGAAATTAAGAATTAACTATGATTAACTGTGTAATCACTGTAGCATGGCGGTAACAAACATATTCACAACACTTCACAGCCTGATCCAGAGTTACGACATGGATCTCCTTTGTCCCAGCTAAATGTCTTTTACACCTTCATCTGTGCCTAAGCGTAAATTAATGACGGCTCTGGTGCAAGTTATCTCTGTGCACATGCAGACTGTATCTTCTGTCTCTTTTCTTAATCTTCAGGAGGTCTTTAATTCATAATGTATGGGACAGAAGACTGTAAAATAATTAATAGTGTCAGAAAACAGGCAACTGCTTTCTCTTCAATTCATGGAAGAGTAGTCTCTATATAGACACCATTTTCCTACCTGTTTTTTTTCCCATGCTGCTGCTTCTAAAGAAACAAGCGGATAACCACAACAGAAATGCACCATCTTTCAATTAAATCTACTGAGTGATAACCCATCTTAAATAATGTGGGGCTTTTTTGCGGAAGTGAGGTTTAGTGAAAGCTAAGGCCATCTGTCTGAACAGAACATCTGAGATCACCTGCAGACAGATACGTTTCTCCCCTTGCTATAGAGCTCAATGCTATATTTACTAACTTGCTCGCAAAGCAAATTTCTCTTGCAGCTACACTCATTGCTACATAATCAAAATTAACATAGGCAAATATAATTGTTACAGGGCTCCAACAAATGAAGGGTGTACTCTTTCGTATTTTCCACTTTTTAATTACTAATATTTTTTTAAAGATAAACAGAACTCTTGCCAGCAGAAGCAGTTTTCTTATGTGAGTAGTAAGAGAGATCTAAGATAAGCAGATCCAAATCAACAGAAATGAAAGGTTACTGAAAGCACACACGCTGCTGTTTTTGAAAGCTAAGTCAAAATTTAATTTAGCCAATCCATCTCAATTGGTGTCTCCTCTCTTTAGAGATTAATTTAATACTAGAAGGGAGTCAGTTCATTTTCCTCTGTTCTTTTATTCTGCTCGGCCATGTTTCTTACAAGAAACCGTGACCAGCAGAACAGCTACAGGCAGTTGTAGGGGGAGAAAGATCCAATCGTGGTGCATTGATCAAGGGCTGAGAGAATGGTATTTTTGCAGGGAAAGAAGCAAAACCAGGGAATACTTCTGCAGGGCTTGTCCCCTCCCTGGCTTACACAGAACTGGAACTCCAGAAGTCTGTGTTATTGCTAAGTTGTAATAACCTGACTGAAAGGACCCTAGAGCCAATTTGAAGATTCTCCAGAGAAAAAATCCCTCCCTCTCTAGTGAAACCTTCTGTGCTGTAAAGGATATCCAAGGAAGGAGCTTGCCCCTGTTGACAAAGTGCTATATCATAGACTCCAGTAACTTAGGACAGTTTATGATGGGAAGACCAGAGTGAGAGGACTTTAAAGATTGCTCATCTAAACATATGCTTGTGGTTTGATTTCCTTTGTATCACTTGCCTGAAAACCAATCTAAATGTTATCTTAAATAATGGTCAGATGTATAATGTGGTTTTTACTTTTGGTACTTCTTTCTTTTTCTTATCTTTCCAGTTTTTCAAGGTGATGGAAACTTGTGGATGATAGTGGATTGTGGTTTTATTTATGTGACTAAAATGGCAACTCTCTAGGACTAATTCTCTGAAATTGATGACTTCAGCTGGGTAGAGCCACAGTGGGATCCTACAGAGCTCTTTGGTCAAAGAGACCCTTTATGCGGTATTGCTGTGGCAGTTTCCCCTTTTATAATACTTCAATTCAGTCTTTAGCTTAATGGGTCTCATCATCAGTGATTCAGTCTAAACTTCATTGGCAAGAATTACAATGCAATTGCTAGATTGGGATGCACTTCGCGATAAGGGTAATTACATTACAGTTCTGGTTCTGTTATATATTTTGCATTTCCTAGTATAGGTAAATCTTGGTTACTATCAGCATCTTCTATTTTATTGCTGTTCTGCCTGACATTTTTTTATTTCATGTATTTTTTTTTTATACTCAACAGTTTAGTTATGCCTGTAGTATGGCCAATAGTTCCCAGATTTTTTATTATTTTTTTTTTATCCCTTGATATAACAATATACTTATTTTCTTGGAAAGAGTTCAGCTTCACTCCTTAGTGTATCAGGGAAAATCAACGTAAAACAATATGGCATTTTCGTGAAATTTATCTGGTCTACATACCAAGTAGGATAACAAGAAGATCAGCAGAGAAGCTCCCTTTAACTTCAAAACCAGTTCACTTTCTTTTTCTTAAAGGTGATGAACTTGCAGATACGTGTTGTTCGAACAGGGAACATAGAACACAGATTAGTCTCCCATGTTAGGTCATTTATCATAGATTTCTGTCCCAAGTAAATTACAAATTTATTCCACTAGCTATTAGATAAACATAGAGCTAAAGTGAGGAAAGTAAATGGGATCCCTAATTGCCTTTGACACTGACCATTGCATACCACAGTACATAGAAAAGGGTTCTTCAACAATTTTTGGTCTAGAGATAGTGAGCTGCCCTCAGCCTGCCCACTGATAATTTGCTTATCTCTGTATTATTCCAGCATCTGGGACTCGGCATTTCAGTAGGTGTGAGGGAAAGGATCTGTGTGGAGACAGTTTTGGTGACAAAAACTATCCAAACCAAAGGAAAAAGTACAGAACCATGGTGTATCGTTGGAAGGTGATATAATGATAGAATGGCTTGGGTTGGAAGGGACCTTTAAAGATCATCTAGTCCAACCCTCCTGCAATGAGCAGGGACATCTTTAACTCGATCAGGTTGCTCAGAGCCCCATTCAGCCTAACCTTGGATGTTTCCAGGCATGGGGCATCTACCACCTCTCTGGGCAACCTGGGCCAGTGTTTCACCACCCTCAGTGTAAAAAATTTCTTCCTTTTATGTAGTCTAAACCTACCCTCTTTTAGTTTAAAACCATTATCCCTTGTCCTATCACAACTGGCCCTGCTAAGAAGTTTGTCCCCACCTTTCTTATAAGCCGCCTTTTAAGTACTGGAAGGCTGCAATAAGGTACGCCTGGAGCCTTCTCTTCTCTAGGCCAAACAACCCCAACTGTCTCAGCCTGTCCTCATAGGAGAGGTGCTCCAGCCCTCTGAGCATCTTAGGGGCCCTCCTCTGGACCCACTCCAACAGGTCCATGTCCTCCTTATGTTGGGGGCTCCGGAACTGGATGCAGTACTCCAGGTGGGGTCTCACGAGAGCAGAGTAGAGGGGCAGAATCACCTCACTTGACCTGCTGGCCACGCTGCTTTTGATGCAGCCCAGGATACAGTCGGCCTTCTGGGCTGCCAGTGCACATTGCTGGCTCAAACCCAGCTTTTCATCCACCAACACCCCCAAGTCCTCCTTGGCAGGGCTGCTCTCAATCCTTTCATCCCCCAGCCTGTGTTGATACGAGGGATTGCCCTGACCCAGGTGCAGGACCCTGCGCTTGGCCTTGCTAAACCTCATGAGGTTCATTATAAATAATGAACAGCTACATTTTGGGTAAACAAATATGTATCCTTTTCTTTTTAGGCTTGTGCTAATACTCCATAATGGCAACAAGGCCCATATGGTTATAAACTTCAGATTAAATATAATGATAAGAATTACTTTACCCTGCTGAAAAGACAGTAAGTTCCAAGGTGTTTGATGGAATTCAGATGTTGAGTTTAATTATGAGTTCTGTCACAACCTTAAAATGTTACTACCTCTACTACAGCATGTTCTTCCCTTCCTGCATTGCCCACCTGACTTCTCTCAAAAAAAATTTTCTGGAAATAACTGTAGGCTTTAGTAATAGTGTTGAAAGCTAGAAGGAAAAAAAATTGTTCTGTCTCAAAATTCAGTGCTTTGCATTTTTAAAAGAGCTAAACGTTTAACAGAAGGATTTGAGGGTGACTAAGACCATTTCTTCTCTAAAAACAAGCTACTGGGATTTTAAATGACAAGAAATTTCAAAATATTACAAGTCAAAACGCTGAAAAGGTTTTTCTTTCATGACTTTTTTGACATTCTTACTCTCAGGTAGAAATAGCAAGGTGCTTCAGATTCCCCAGAACATCCCCCCCCCTCCCCCCCCAGCTAAAAAAGCCAAAATCCATTATTTCCAGTAAAAATAAAATATCAAAAAAATCACATATTTTGTCTATGTTCTTACTGTTTCCCAGTGGCATGACCCACCTTATATGGTTCACTATGCTACTGGTAGATTACAAATAATTGAGGTTTGTATGGAGGGGGACTTTGGCAAGTGAGAGTGAGCTTGGTGGGTATTCTTGCTCATTTTCTTTGTTTTCAGTTAAGCATTTTTAATAGTTAATCCAAATGCAATGCTCAGAAAAGTAGTGGATCACCAACTTGTGCCGGAAGCTGGCAATGTTGAAAAGAGTTCTTTTAAGTATCTGCATATACCTCTGGTAAGGCACTTCAAGACTGACCTATGAAAACTTTTTCTTCTACCCTGACCTTTTCCAAACAGATGATATTGGCACACATAAATAACAAACTGTGCAGATTGGCTTGGTTTTTCTTGAGTAGACTGAGAGCAACAAGTCTAGTGAGTGGTACATTGAATTTTGATTTGAAACTGAAGCCCCAGGAGAGGGAAGGTTATTTGACTGCTTCAAACCCACTGAAATGCCAGCTTCCTCAAGAAGATTTATTCGATGGAAAAAAAAAAGTAAAATAAAAATCAAGAGCCTGCTATTATAGCTTGAAGATTGAACTGAGACAGGCCTTGTCATCTGTAGCCGGCCAGGTTTCTTTCGTGTTTGGATTTCGCTACTTGAAAATGCTGAATTAGTCCCATCTGTTCACATTTAATTTTTCCTCTCTGCTGGGACTTCAGTTGGTCTTCTTGCGTGTCACTCAGGCACGTTTCCAAAGCGTCTACATGTAAAGTATTCATTGCTTTCTCCTAAAATAGCAAAAATGATGCCTGTTATCTTCAGCTAACAACAGCCTCATAGGATACTTTGTAGTAAAGGTAACATCTGTCTCTAGAATGTGTGCATCCTTCATCTATGCAATGCCTTTAGTTGTGTTAGATTAATATTTTCTTAAGGAATTACCTGTAAACTCTGTGCTGGGTAGTGTTGCTACCCCAAATTGTTTTAGCTACACTTGAAAATGTTCACACTTTGAGTAATATTTCATTTGAATGAAAAGCAACAAGGATAATCAAGTGGAGCTTGTATACGCTTTAAACTAGGAGAAATTAAATGGCTTATAGAGGATTGGATAAACCATGGAAGAAGGGGGGTGGGGGGGAAAAACAAACAACAACAAAAGACCCACCCAAAGCCAAATCTGCTGACCCATGAGAAATTTCCCTTAACATATAGCAGGACTGAGACGTCCAGCAGTTGTGACCATGATCTGAGGTCATCTCACCTCTTCAAGTAGTTATGGCTGTTAATTTTCCAGCAAAGTATGGTCTATATGAGGAGTATGAAAACACAGTGTGATAATCATTTTACCTAGCTTTAGCAACCCTAAAGTCAGGAGCTAGTTTAAACTGTTTTACGCAGAGAGGTAACCACTCCCAGAGAATGATGCACTCTACCCTAATGTAGGATAAAATCCCCTCTGAAAGTGCTCACCTCTCTCCTGTTATTACAAAGGGTCCTTAGGCGATAAGGTTGTGCTTGACCGCTAGCATAATCAAATACAGTAAAGCTGAACCCATTTTTCCCCTGACACTCGTAACAAGCTTTAAAGACAAGGACTAAAACCGAGTTACTTTTTCCTCACTGCCGGCAGTCATTATAGGAAACAGGTTTTGGCCAAGGTGGTTTTTATTGCATATTAAATAGACACTGGTCCTCGGTGCAGCAATTACAGTAGCCAGCAAGAAGACCCGTCTTAAGTTAAAGTCGATTTCTACCCTCTTGCCAAGAAAAAAGTCAAGAGTTTTTCATGCATGTAGGCATGTGAACATTTGAATTATCTGTAGTCTCAAAAGCTTCTTTCTATAGCATTCCTTATTTTAATAATAATTCAAAACTTTGCAAAACAATCCAAGAAACCAATAGAAACGCAGATAACTATTTCACTAAAATGCCCTCTGTTAGCTTCAAGATAAGACATGATTAGCAGCGGTGTTTAAAATCAATATGTAAGAACTAGCTCAGTTTCTGGAAGCAGTCACTGTTTCAGATCGTGGATTAGGAAACTGCTGCTTCTGGGATGTAATGCTGTCTGGCATTGAACTTTTCTAGCTGCCACTTGAAAGTTTCTTCTGTGAGCATGATACTCTGCAGTGAAAGTCAAGAAAGTTCAGCAACAGCCCGTTTCCCACATCTTGGAAAGAGTGTAGAATTGGTGGCAGTAGGATACAGCACAAACAGGTTCTTTAAAACATAGGTTAATATTTTACAGCATTAAAAAAAATAAAATATCAAAGTACCTGCATAGCCTGATAGCCATGAAATTGCTTCTGACTCTGAGTATACATTGCTCTCCACTGTTTTGATGCCTCTGCTCCACAAGAGTATTTGGTTAAGTCCCCGATGTCACACATTGTAAAGCAGATCCCATGCAACAGGTAGGTCATGGTGGCTCGTACACTGTATATCTTAGTGCTCTGAAAGAGGTACATCTACGTGAGGCACAGTTGAGTGTGTTATATGTAGGTATGTGTAGGCTGACGTGCCCATTAGCACATACTTTGCTTCTATGAGAGATCAGTCAGAATTTGACATTGTGCACAGTACGCTGTGAAAAGCAACAGATAAGTATCTCATTTCTTTAGCCTCATGGACTGTTAAATAAATTCTTAATTTATTTCTTTATCTTTTATTCTGTCTTCCTTGTGCTCTCCACTCCCTATGAAATTCAGTTTAATGCTTCTTCGAGCCAGAAAGTGGATACTTTACAGAGATCCCAGTGAGGCAATTGCGTAATTACTTCAGTTATTCAATAACCCTGATTTTTGTCATTACCACAGCTTTTTCTTTCAATGGGTAGGAATGTGAACCTGTTCCTTCCTTGTTAGCTCTGTCTCTCCTTGAGAGTACCATTCCTTCTACAAAGTTTATGTTTGGCTACAGCACACTGAAAAGTCACAGAGCTAGATGCTAGTTATGCTTTCCACTACCTGTGTCTGTGCTGGTTACCTATGATGCTGCTGGTTTTATGGAAACAGAAATTAATAGCTATGGAGACCATGGCTGTGTAAGGGGTAGCAACAGATCCAAAGTCCAATGCCTGTCCCGAGCTGGATGACCTGAGCTGCTTCTCAGGGTCACCCAGTTAAGCAGCGCCAGCAACTGTCTTGGCTCCTTGTCCTCAGAGCTAGTTCTGGCTGTGGTCTGGTGCTGGTGAAACCCCTGAGCCCTTTGGGGCCTGAATTTGGGTTGTATTCTCAGCTTCTGACTTGCCTTCAAGGGACAGCTCAGTTGTGGAGTAAGAGCTACTCATTCCCCTGGGTTTTCAGCTTTTAGAGCCGTATCGTTCATCAGCACGTGGTTCTGGCCCCCAACCAGTTGCAGTGTATCTAGTGTATCCTATTTGCAGTCAGGCACTGCTAACGTTTCAGTGACTGGTAGGAATTCTACCCCGTAGCTGTCTGCCTTGCTGGAATGACTCAGTTACTTGTGTGGTAACTGCTGAGCTGCTTTGTGTCATCATCTGGTATTCTGAGAGAGAGTAAAGCAGCGCTCTTTACCTGAGAGAGCCATGAGCTGCAGCAGCTGAGCTCAGCAGCATCAGGGAGCTCGGAGAGAAGGGAGGGGGCAGGAATGAGTACCTCAGTCCCAAGGTAAGCTGTCTCTGCTTGCAAATCACACTGCTGAGGTGTCTCGGCCAAGTGTTGCCGCAGTCCTGCCTTCTCTTCCTTGGGCTGCTTCCAATCTGTTTTTAGAACTGGCTTTCTATTCACCTGATCCCTTTGCTCTTAGAGTATTTTGCCGTATGCTACTCCAAGGACCCCTAGGTACCCTGTGGATAACTCTGTACCCTCCGTCACCTGTACGCTTTACATCTAGTCTCTCCAGGAGCAAGTAGACAGCTTCAGTAAGCTAGAACTGACACACGTGTGACTAGAAGTTCTCCTGCACTCCAGGATAAGTGTGGACATTGAGAACTGTGTGCATGTATACCGTAGCACAGAATTATTTTGCTACCAGATGCGCTTCCATGGCACAGTGACAAGGCATATATATTGCTCACTAGGTTAACAAAAGAAGGCTAGTTTTTCTGTTTGCTTAAATAACTGCACCATTAACTGATCCATGATCATTTTCACCAGTTCAGGATCTGATTGCATTCTGATTATCAATATCATACAAGTTCCTGTGACTGGGAATCATCTGCCTGTCCTACTTCATTCTTGCTAATTAGAACAACCCCTTGATAGAGCAGCTGCTCTTTTTTCTGCTTCTTTTTTTCTGTGCTCAGGCGGAACCTCAAAGCCTAGGCCTCACAGGGACAGTTGCCCATGTTTTCGGAGCTGTGCCACCAGAAGGCTCTGTGGTGTGCAGTCTGCTGCCCAGCGTGACTGTCTTTTGGCACTGAACCAAGATCCTCTAGAACTGACAGCTGTAATAGAAGAGGATGTGTTACACCTACTAATTTCTGGATTACTGCACAGCAGTTTACCTATTCAAATTCTTCTATGGGATTGGGCACTGCCATGGATTTCAAGCAGCTGCTTCTAACCGCTGACGCTTTCGGAAGTTAATAAACTAACTGCAAATTGACTGTTGAATAACAGGAGGAAAAATAGGCAGAAAATCAACGGCCACTGTTGCACAGAAGGTAGCCCTGCATCCTCTGCCCTGAAGTGTGAAGTAACAGAAGTTTGGGGGTGTTTTTTCTTTTCAGTGGGTCTAAATTTCTAAACTTCTCATGGGTGCCATAAACCGTAAAGCAAATTTGAACTTCTTAACTCCAGATCTCCAAAGTATGCAAAGCAGAGAAGAAATCTTTTAGGCATAGAATATATTTCTTTCCTGGCCCAAAGCACTCTTGACAAGGAAGGGAAAAAAAAAAATAATTCTTAAAACCAGAAAAGTACTCCGTTAAGTGGGCTTTAGCTGTGTATTTCGTTTCCATGGAAAAAATGGGTCATTAGGTTTCTTTCCACATCTTTTCTTCTTTCTCCTGGGAATTTTTTCATTTCTTGTTCTGCTTTTTTCCATACGTGACACTAAATGAGGATGTTCAAACCTTTTCTTCTTTGTTTAACATTGAGGGAAGCTGAATTTTGTGTACCTTTTTATACATTTTGGATAGACCCTATGCTGCTCATATAAATTGCAGAAATTTTTTTGTTGTAGCTTTTGACAACTTCATTAGTTTGTTACCAGTGGCAATTCATTACAAACCTCGCAAGAAAAACAACCTAAATATCCCTGTACTGGTGCACCACTGAGGGTCAGGCAAAGTAACTGTGAAGAAACTAACCTCCTTGTTGGCTATTTTTTTCGTAGTAGGAATTAATGACAGAATGGAAAAGGTTATATAGGAATTTGAAGAACATACGCATTTTCTATTCATCCTAGTTTTATACATTAATTCTAGCTGAATCGGTGCATCCATTCCTTGAAGACTGCAGAATCTTGTGGTCTACAAGAACAGTATTTCACTACGGATACAAGTTTGCTTTGTAACTTCTCCCTTTTGTGAGGAAAAGAAACAAGACCTGAGCTATATCTTCTAATGGTGTTGCTGATTTAAAAGGCAGTCCTGGAGGAAGTCTTGTCAGTATGATGAACGAGAGTTTAGAAAACAAGCATTTGCTAACGTAACAGGAGTGTGAGGTGGAAAACTGTTTATTTTTGCCAGAAATTGTAAGCAAAATGTCCAGTTAGGACTTACTGGATTGAAAATTTGATGCGGGATAAAGCCCTAACTACTGTGCCAAATGTTTTTTGTCCGAGTTCAGTGGTCTGACACATTTTTTTTTGACAATCTAGCCTAAAACTTGCAGTGTGTTCCCAGGGATGCAAGGGAGAAGGTTACAAAAGCAAATTTTAGCCTTCTAAAGGTTATGTGCCCAAGGCAGACCCTCCAGTCAGTGCAGAGAGATGCTCCAAGTTCTCCAAGTTCATCTCTGGAGAGAATAACGCAGGACAAGCATCTCCCTCCCTCTTCTCTCGCCCTTCCTCCCTCCCCTGGGTAACAGATGAAGCTTAAAGAGATTAGCCTTCTTAGTCTAAAGCAGAACGTGGCAAACAGTCCCCAGAATATCAAACTGACAGAATCTGGAAAAAATGTGAAATGTCCACAATTAAGCATGAAAAAGGTGTACTGATAATAAAGGCTTCATGCTTGCATGCCTCATGGCTGCCCTCAGCCCTAATGTGAAAGATAATTTGCAGAAGCTAATTTTCTGGCTCCTTTTCCAAAAAGGCCCATAAAAGCACCAATTGGTTTTGCTGGTAATCTGTCAAACTGCAAGAGGACTGAAATCATTACTTTATTTCATACAGGCCATCAAATAGTTTTCTCCACATTAATTCTCAGTCACCAGTGACTCTGGTTACATCTGAATCGCTGACCTGGAAAAGCTCTGAAAGTCGCTGCCAATTCCCCAGAGCCATCCAGATTCCTACTGAGAGACTATTGCATGGGAGACCAATTAAAATAGCATCTGTGAATTAAATAAATCTATAAAAAGAATCTATTTTCTCTGCACCAAGCAGCAATGTACATGGAAATTAGCAGAGCGTTTTTTAAATAAATGCCTGATGAACAAATAAGCCTCCTGGGGGAGGAGGGCAGGAGATAAACTTTATCCTATATAAGCTTGAAATAATGAAAGAGCAAATGAAGTCAAACAGTGCTTCGCGCAGGTAGGAGCCCTGTGCTGTGAGCAAGGTCTCTGCTCCTACCTTCTGTGCTGCTGCAGCTGTAGCACTGCTGCTGTGTAAATGGAGAACAGGCCCCAACAGTACAGATCAAAGGGAAATTTGACATTAACTCAGTCTATTTTCTCCTACTTTCCAGGCTTTGTTGCAGGTTGGCAGTGGGATAAACAGGAATGGGCAGGGACTGTGGCCGTGTCTTGATGCGGTGAAGAAATGTGATTTGTGTGAGGCTTTCAAGGCAGGAAGGGAATCCAGATTCATAAGCAGTAGGTGCTTCTATCCCCTGTGAAACCTGGGGTACTTCATCTACAATTTGCTGGCAGTCCTCAAAAATATAACTGATTGGGGAAACACAGAGGGGGTCACTTTATTAAAATTCTATCCAAAGCAAAATGCATTTCAAAATTTTGCAAGATTTTTTTTTTTTTTTTTTCAGGAAGAAAGGAGGAGACATTCTTGAAATCCCTGATTTATCGCACACTTGTATTTTTCTAAATTAAATATTTTGATTTGTTTAATGCTTATGATTTTATTGCTGATGTTGCCATTTGTTCTAATATGGGATTTTTGTGTCCTAGCTTCCTTTTAACTATGAGTTTTTTTATATAGCAAAAAAAAAGGTCAAAATAGCCTGAAGAGCTGAAGAACTAATATAACTTTTTAAAATGTCCCGTTTAGATACTTTGATATATTTTTTGTCTTTTTCTCCAACTGGGACTGATGCCACATTCCAAATCTCTGTATTTTTTCAGGAACAAAAATTCCTGTTTCCCATACAGCATTTTTTTTGTCCTTACTTCCAGTCAAAAGAATGATTAATGGTGTCACTACTATTTGATAGTAGTGTAGGATGGATTAACGTCCAGTACTAAATTAAAATTGTACAGACAGCTTAGGATAGACATAGTTTTTCTGTCTCTTTTTTCTTGTGTTGATGCCTTTTCCTTGCTCTTCAGACCATGAGGACTTCTATGCATTGCCTACTTTTCATGTAAACTCATAAATACATGTTTTCCGTCATTTAGCCTAACTTTAGAGCTGACATATTTATCATCAATAGCTTTGGTTTTTTATAGGTTTGATCAATGGCTTGTATCCCAGACATGGCTTTAAGTATTTTCTACCCAAAAAAGGGAGTTTTGATAGGAAAACTAAGCCTGTTCATATTCAAAATTGATTATTTTTTTTTTTTTTTACCTAACAGGCCTATTTTTACGTAATTAAGTTGTGCAGTTTGTTTTTTTTTTTTTTCCCTAGATCATATCAGTAATAATACAGGGGCGACTGAGACATTTATGAGGTTTTTAATATAGGTTAGTGATCACTTAATTTCTCCTAGCTGCAGAATCAGTGAAGACAGACATGAGATGCCGGCTTAATTTCTTTAATGATGCAGGGCTTTGTGGTTTGGGTTTTTTCACTTGAAAATAAGTGCAGAAGATGGTGGGGTTTTTTCTTTGTCTTTTTTCCATTTAAAAATAGCATCTAATCAAATTATTTTTTAGGGAATATAACTCTCATTATTCCACAGAGTCTCAGTAGCCAATGATTTCGAAATTATTTACTGCCTCAATTCTTTAACAGCTCTAGAAAAGGAAAAAAGTACTTGCCTCAGTGTTTGGGCTTGCCAGAGTGTGCAAGGTATAGGAGCTAAGATGTGACTGTGCATTATCTTGACATTTAGAACCTTGCGTACACAGGAACAATATCTGAGTGGTCAGTACCCAGCTGAGGTGTCTGATTTTTAGGTTTCCATGTGCTCTCACTGAGTAGGAAGATTGAGATATTTTTTGTTAATATTTTGGGATTTTCTTTTTTCTTCAGTCTGGGCTCTCTGGGATTTAGGTATCAAATATATATCCGTGGCTTGAGACTCGTTTCCCCACCATAGTAAAGCTGCAGAATTACTTGTAGTTTTGAGGGGTAAAGTTAGAGTCTGGTCATTGCACAAATGGCTTTTCTCACCCTTTTTCTGTCTCCTGTTTTTCACTTCGTTAGGTGTTCTGCACTTTGAAAGGTGAAGGATGAAAGCATCACGTAAATACCTGTACAGTAGTGTTACTGAGACAAAATGAGACGAAAAGTCAGTCTTGGCTCATAACTCTTGACCGATTATCCATGTGTTTCTTGGGTCCAGAATCGCAGAAAAAATATTGAACATAGAACTGGAAGCTTGACCTGAATGAGCAAAATTATCAATATCCTGTCATTTGCTTTCCTCACCTTCATTCATTCTGGTTTCTTGCATCAGGTTTGAAGGAATTTTACAAGCAAATGTTCAACATATCAAAGAATAAACTGCATATTCTGATGCAGAACTGCAGGCATGGAAATGGACAGTTCGTAATGATTGGGAACACAGTTGGTGAACGCAGGTGTTTCTGAAGCTCCTGCCTCTATAGTTATTTGTCTTGCAACAGGCATTTGCCAATAAGTCCATTTTGATGGTGCTCCTTTTGACCTCTAATTTTCTTCCCTGCTTTCTTGCCATTTGTTGAAGATGCTTGGCCACTGCTTGCCAAGAGAGAACAACCCCCCGCAATATGGCCATGTGCGTTATCCACCTAGAGCTAAGGCCCAAGCAGGTCTGTAGCAGATTGTCCTGCTGCTTTTTGGGACCTTCAGAGCCTGCTGGGTGACAGATTTTCTAGAATTTTGTCAGTGAACAGATTTGCCACCCACAAAAGTACAGACTGCCTCATGCATGTCAGGTTACTTAATGGCAAATTTTTCGCTAGACAAGTTAAAGGATAAATTAGTAGGTTTACCTTAAAAAAGACATAACTTTGCAAATGCTGAGAAAAATATTTTTAAAACAGCAACATGCATGCTTTTTAACGTTAGATTGCAACTGCTCTAGAGGCTGCTTTAGTGTAAGCAGCTGTTTAATTGCAGTCAGCAGCTCTCCTGGTTTTATTGCTAAAGACAAAATTGGAAAGATCCAAGATGTGGCGCAGGCAACCTGTCCCTTTTCAAGCTCGTGTTTAATTTGCTCTTCTTGCCCATTGTTGGATACTGGTTCTGGTGCTATTATTTGCCAGAAAATGTCAATCAAGCTTACAGATGCTGCTACGTACTTAGTGTGTCATGTGGCCATTAACCTGCTAGTGCTTATCCTTCTGGCGTAATGTAATTTTACCTCTGTTTTGTTGCTGCCACAGTCCAGACTCTGTGCTTCCATCATGCTCTTTATGGTGCTCTTCAGCAAGTTTTTAACTTTAACAGATTGGGTCTTTTTGTGCGTCAGAACCCATAATCTTGGCACCTAATTAGGTACTGAACTGGACTCCTCGAAAGCTTTACTCGAGTTGAGCATACCAAGCTTCTTCCAGCCTGGCGCTGCCATAGTGCTTTCTAGAGGTGTATGTTGGACTGTAAAAGCTGGCACTGGAGATAGGGTACACCCTCGTGTTATTCTCATGGACCTGGATGTGCAAACTGGTCACCTTCTGTGTGATACGTTGTGTCTCTTTGATTCCATCCACCTTTGGTGGACGTATCCGTGAAAAACATAAAAATTGCATGCCTTTTTGGCAGAAGATGATGATGCTTCTGACACAGTTGGGGTTAAATATAGGAGCAAAATTGTAAAAGAAGCTCTTTGCTTGCTGAAGATCTGGCCTGGGTCTTAATTGCTACAACCCTGTGACTCCAATGAGTTCTGGATCAGGCCCTGTATTGTTTTCCGTGTGTGTATGTACATGGGTAATGCTAGTATCAGCTTCTGATTATTCTTAATTTTTTCTACAAGTTGCAGAGAACTGGAAATATTCCAGTGCCTTCCACCAAACAGTAACACGTTTAACCAACCTCTTACTTGAACAGATTGTATCTCTGGAGTTTATTTGCTTTTTGCAGACATGCTCTCAATTCTTTCCAGGTCTTATTAGCTGTCATTTGAGAAAGGGGGAAAAAAATTAAACACATTTTGATCACATGTGTTTATCTTATAACTTAATCTTTGCTGCTCAGATACAGGTATGTCTTGCATAAGCCTTGATGGTCACTGAAGATTTATGGAGCTTGAAAGGATTAACTCTGAATTCGAAGCCCATGGTACTTTTTTTTTTCTTTTCCCCTCATTCAGGGTTTACTTTAGTATTCAATGGATGGACTAAAACTAGCTCGTTGAAACACGTTCTTAAAAGCACATGTATAGAAATATATTTACTATCCTATTTACTCAGGGGTGAAATCGTATCAACATTAGTACTTCATAAGCAAAAACATATTCTGTGCATAGATGATATATTAGTGCCCTGAATGAAAGATAGGTTTTTTTCTCTAAGTCTCAGAGTAAATTAAAGCTTGTCCATAACGACTGTTTCTGACTGATAGGGAGCTTATGATCTGTGCCCCTTCCCCTCCCAATAAATAAACAGATATTTTTACAGTATTTCCAAAAGAGAGTCCTTCATAAAGGATTATATATTCTGTAGGGGTTTACCAGTTATCCTGCAGTATTGCTTGTTATGCCTGACACTTCCGCCACCGTATCATCTGCTTCTGTAGAGGAAAGGAGAAAATAGCTTGTTTTGTGGAGAGCAGTGAGCAAGCCATAGGTGGGCAGAAGGAGGGGAAACACACGTTCATTTTGGCCCTCCCACTGAGCCTTGCCTTTTCTGGTCCCCCTGCGTCTTTGGGATCCGTAGCAAGGTTCCTTGGGTCAGACCTATCACAAGGCTGCCTTTCTAGAGTCTCTAAATAGATTACATTCCATAATAGTCAGCACTGTGCTTCCAGAAGGTGGCACCAATTTTTGTCCAATGCACCAACCATATTGATCTGCATAAGGCAGGAATGATAAAGCTTTCATCTTGATGTATTAAAAATGCACGGACTTACAGAAATTCAGTGCCAAATAAAAGCCTGACTAAGCAGAAAATGGCCACATGGCTTGGGCCCTTCTTACTTAAGGGACTGGCTGTTCTGAGGTGATTTCGTGGCAGCCATAACTGTTGAAGAGTTGATCAGAATAAATCCTTTTAAACTAGAGCCATTTACTTGTAAAAGTCATCAGCAATAAGCGTCCCTAAGTCTTGATTTCTTTCCTAACTTGGACCATAAAATTTTCCCTCTGGAAGGGACTGGTGCATGGACCAGAGTCCTCAGGTGCTTGTTGTAGAGCTTTATCAAGCATTCATTTATGCTAATAGTTCTCTTAGGTAATGGGCATCCTAGTGTAGGAGAAAAATCAGTGATGTTTCTGATGTGAATGAGAACTGTGCCCTTCGGAAAGGGGAAGGACACTCACTGGTGCAGATGCTCCCCAAAAAGGCATCAGAACTCCTGCCCTGTGGTATCACAGCAGGATTCAGCATTACTCCAGCTCTCATTCAGCTGGTGAAAAATGCAAGAACACAGATACATGTGCTGGTACTATTAAAAAGGCGATTCCCCCTGAACCCACATTAGCATTCTAGCACAACTCTCCTTGCGTTTATTAGTTCTATCTACTATTGCTTGAACAGTTCTCTTGGATATGCATCCACTCTTTTACAGTTTTCTACCGGTAGCGACGCTATTATAGAGCCTTTTGCGTGTCTGGGAATTTAAACAAATGTGACTGGTATGAATGAACTTTCCAATTTAGCAGAAGCCTTGTTAGGTTGGCTTTTCAGTTCTCATTAGCTCATCCAGCGAGGGAGCTTAGCCTGTGTTGGATGAAATGGCCCAGCCATGGTTGGAAAAGTCCTTTTTATGTAGAGAAGCAGGTTAAGCTATGTACTTGTTGATGTACAGCTATGGGGCTTGATCAGTTAGTTTCCATACTATCCTCTATCTCTCCTTCCAGAAATAAATTTGACAACATAAGCTAAAATACCCCAAAATAACAGAGGAAACACTGAAAAAGGGAGGAAAAAAGAAAATCTTTTGCTCTCAAAACATGTGCTGTGTCAGGTGGACTGTTGTGAGAAATGTATGTGCCAATTTAGAAATACCAGAATGTTCTACTGCTCAAAGAAAAATGTTTTCAATTAGCATTGTTCTCCAGTGTATTTTGAAAAGAGTATATTTGAATATTCCCAAAGATTCATATAGTTAAGTGCCTAGAGCCCTGACATGTTTAGAACCGATACTATAATCACATACAATTTAATCTCTTTCATTCCAAGTTATTATTAAGGGATGTTATGCTTGTAAAGCCAGCAAATAATATTCCTACTGTGGCCCGGAGTGGGCGGAAAGAAAAAAATGTATAAATTTCATATGTTTTTGTTTTTTTTTTTTTTTTAATACTATAATATTATATATGTATATGGAAGAAATACCTAAAAGATTTAGCAGGAACAATAGGAAGCTGACAGTCACACAGATGGGGTGAAAGTAAAGGATACTAATACTTGTTTGCCAGAGGTTGGAATTGGAATAATGGCGTGGATATCCTTGCAGCTGTTAGAAAATTCCAGATTCAATGCTAATACATTCCTGTCAAAATTGTTGCAAGATACAGGTTAGTGTGCTAATAACATTTTTGATCTTTGTTCCTTTTCCATCTGGAACTTCCCATCAGTGATCGCTTTTCTCTAATCCATTTTTTCAACATCTGTTTTTTTTAAATTAAAATCCCTACATGATTTAAAGCTTATTCCTCATCAGCTTGTCCTCAGAACTGCATAAAAACCAGTTCATTTGTTGTTCTAGCTAAATAAGTAAAAGGGAAGACAAAAATACATAAAGCTTCCTTAATATTGTTTGGTATGAGCAGATTTAAAAACAAAACCAAACAACCCTACCAAATCTGAAAACACTATTAATACTGTCTCATTGCTTTCGATGGCTCTACAGCTCGGGCCCTTAGTTGCTCTTCTAAGCACTTTGCCACGTAGGCTTAATTTCCATGTGCAATCTGCAGCGTTAACCTGAAAAATCTTGAAATCCTTCTTGCAAAATTACGTTTGCATGGTCATGCTAGTCACCAGAAATCCCACCTCCCATTTTCTTGGCTCCATTTCTTCTTCTCCACATCTTCGTGAGAGTTTTGAGTACCAAAGGTTCTCTGTCCAGGACACAGCCTAATGCAGAGGCAGATGTCCATGCTCTAAAATCACAAATGTTTTTGTAACAAAAAAGGTACAACTAGCTAGAATTGAATATATATGAATATATATAGAAATACCCTGCTTTCCAGCACAAAGGCGTTTCATCTGTTTGCTGCCTTTAATAGAAATGCTATGCCTAGGCAAGTTAATTTTTGTGTTTGTTTGTTTAACTTCTGGCTGTTGCCAGAGATTTTTTTTCAATACCCATTATGTTTGCATTCAGATTGTATAATGTTTCTTTTTGCATTAGGCTGTTCAATTACAGCAGGCACACAACAGCAATACGGGATAACAGTAAAGAGATTTTTACAATGTGGGGAAAATATATGAAAAGAAATATTATTTTTCTTTTTAGCAGCCTTTTATTATGCCAGAATTTTCCTCTAGGGAACAGACAAAGGAGATCCTCACAGTCTATCTCAGTGTATATTAGCTGGTTTGGTTCATCTTTCATTTTGAACTGGCTGTGGATGCAAATTGAAACCCTTCCAAACAGCCTGGAATCTTTCAAGCCTCCCAAGACCTGAGCCTCCATCTGCAACTAATTTTGCAGATGATTCATCTGTTGTCTTCAAAGAAGATATGGGTGCAAATTGTAATCGTACTAAGCCATCTCAAACTTTTGAGATGTTTAGCCGAATGCAAATTTGCATCTGTTTTCTTTACAACAGACTGAACAAAAACTTTAACGCTTAATCCCCTGAGCTTTTAGAGCACGAGGTGCTCTCTAGTTGTGAAGATCAGGCCAGTCATTTCTGTGCTTATCCATGACTTTTGGTGTCTATACCTAGTGCCAAGTCGATCACAGTCAGAATTTGTCAAAGGGTATGGCGTTTGCTAACACAGAGTGACATGCCAAGTGTTACGAGTCCCACAACTGAGTTGCGTATTACAATGCAAAAGAGCATTTCAACAGATGCCGAAATTACAGCAAAAACTGAAACTCAGTCTGTCTGAACAACGCTGAGCCTACTCTCTATAGGCTGCCCTTCCTGACCCTGCCTTTCTTCCACCTTTACAGTTTCCCCTTTAGTGTAAATGCTGCCCCTTTCTTGCATGTGCTCTCGGACGTAGACTCAGCAAGAATACCAAAATATTACTAACACACTTTTAATGCCAACTTTGGGGCCCATGTCTGCACTCTAAAGCAGGATAAATCTCCACTGATTTACTTCAATGTCAAGAGTTACCTGGTCAGATCTTTAAAAAATGTCGTTTTGGGTTTCAGTCTTTATTCGTATCTCTTTCTTTTGTCAACACTGTTACACACCAACAAAGGTCTGAACTCTTACCTCTTCCTTTCATTGCTGCTTCTTGCAGCTGCTTTTCTCTGCTTTGGAGCTGCTGTTCTTTCCCACAAACTGTTCTCTACGCTGAGATCTGTTACGGATCAGCTCTCAGTGGCGGGATCACGATGGGTTCACCCTGATCTCCACCAGGTCAATGGCCTAGTGCATCTTGTGCCTCTTTCTGATTCTGGCAAAGAGGGTCAATTTTTGTATGGCTCTGTTGAGAAAATCTCAGAGGTGTTTAGTTTCTGTTGCAGGATAGCTTTGACTGTGCACGTTAGCCTTATGGGAGCTGAAGGTTCTTTGTTTTGATCTGATGCTATGTAGTCTTAATTTTACACACTGTTCTTCTAGAAAATGCTGTGGATTCCTTCAGTACCCTAGATGTCATTTCTGGTCTAGTCACCCTTCACTAAAATACAGTACACACATTCTACTTGCTTGATGTTTGCTTTTCCTTTCTATGTGATGGTAGTGCCCACGTTGCAGTCTCACTTGCCTAGGTAGATTGTACCTGTTTTGGAGCATAACACAGTAGCTACTATGGAAAAAAAAATAACATAAGTATTTTTTTATACTTGTATGAAATGCATAAGGTCAGAAAAAAACTTAATGCCAGTGGTACTCAAAAAATTCTGTAGTGCAAGCACAATGCTTGCTGTGATGGGTGCTAAATCAGAGCACAAGAAAGCACGTTGGTGGGGACAGACCTCAGTTCTCCAGCGCACGTTTAAGAACTACTGCTCTAGAGCTACAAGCATTTGCTGCCCAGCAATGCTGGGATTTGTGTGGCTTATTCACTTTACCATTTTGTCTGTGCCTGGAAGTACAAAGGAATAATTCAGCCTTCCACACACTGTGCCACTCTGTTTTCTGTTCATTTTCCTTAATGGAGCAGACACGCGGCCACTGGCTATACTAAGTCCACACTAAGTAGTGAGGCAGCCAAGCAGGGCTGGGATGTGCAGAGCGAAACAGCTGGCGCTGAGGATGCTCCCATTGGGCATGTTCTGGGACATCGTCTTCCAGTCCAGTACGTCCAAAAGGGATCCAGTTCAGCACTTTGAGGCAAACCTGTGTCATGAAGGAAAGTAAAGCAGATAAGGACAAGTGGGAGATTTGTTTCAAAACAGTACACCAAATCCCAACTGAAAAAGGTAATGAGGACTGACTCAGGAATCCCCCCTAGAAATGAGGGACTTCCCATAAAGGTTTCTCCATGTATCTGCTATGTGTCTTTTAAAAACTGTGGAAATAAGAAAGAAGGACACCTGCTGATCTGTGAATTCCTGTCCTGTAATGGCCCATAGTGGCACTCTCTGGTCCATGCAGGACATTTGGTCCTTCTAAATAAGACAGTCCCCTTCTGCCCCAGGGCTAGGAAGTACATGGATTTCTAGCTTTTTTTCTGCCCTACACCTCCCTCTTTCCTTCTGAGCTTTTCAGGTGATGAAGATTTCCTTCGCTTCATAGAATCATAGAATCTT